>MDKH01038498.1:0-85150 GCA_005239495.1 Nicotiana undulata
CATGGGGCACAAGAAAGCAAAACTCAGTAGCACTGTCCACAGCTGAAGCAGAATATGTTGCTGATGTTCCTGCGTTGCTCAGCTGCTATGGGTCAAACAACAATTGGAAGATTTTGGAGTGTACATTGACAGCATTCCACTATTATGTGACAACGCAAGTGCACTCAACATGGCAAAAAACCCTGTGCAACACAAGAGAACTAAGCACATTGATGTGAGACATCACTTCCTCAGAGACAATGTTGAAAAGGGGTACATACGCATGCAATTCTGTTGTACTGAAGATCAAATTGCAGATATCTTCACCAAAGCCCTTGGAAGAGAACACTTCGAGAAGAACAGACTTGCACTGGGATTGCTGAGATCTAATTAGGAACCTGGTTCTCTTATGGATATACTGCAATACTTAGGGTAAGGTGCTAAGGTGTTTTCCTGGCAAAGTCTAACTCACCTAAATACCGTTGCAGGTAGACACGCATGGTGATTACAGAACTCAGTGAAGCAGCATTGTAGACCACACAAAGACTGAAGGATCTCTTTCAAAATTAAAACAAGTAAGGGACCCGGTTCCCTTCCATCAGGTCAGTAAATATATGTGCTCTTTCCCTCTCCATCAAAAAGTAACTGCATTTATTACTGCTGCCATTACTCCTTCTCTCTCTTCATCTTTTTAGAGACACATCAGTCACATCCATCCCTTCACTCTTCAACTTCTCTACACGTTTTCCCACTTCTCAAACCGTCACTTGGACCCGTTTCCTTTTCTTCTTCTTTCCACCTTCTTCTATAAACTTCTTCTTCTTCATCACATCATACACAACTTTACCAATCCTATCAATCTCTCTCTCATCCTCTCTCACTCCTGTCCACTCTGTGTAAATGGCTTCCCAAGACAACATTTCTCCTCCCTCCATTACTACTGACCTCAACCTTAACCCCGTCGAGGATATGGGGCTATCGCCCTCGAAGGAGACACTCCCTGCCTCTGAGGCACCCTCTGCTCCTGCAAATTCTCTTTCCGCGTCTCCCCCATCTCCACAGTCACCAAAAACCCTAACCTCTGACAAACCCCTTTCACCACCATCCTCTTCTTTACCACCATCTGGGACTCTAGCATAAAAAATTTCTCCTGTCTCTGACGAATCTGAGGATGATCTGAATCAGTACATCAACTCTGCATTTCTAAACACACAACCTTCCCTGGAGTCACCGGAAAAGGAGGCCGCTGAAAACATCATGGCCTTTTCTTCTGAACAAACCTCTGAAAGTGCCTTATCTCCTCCTAAGCCTTAGGGACCATCACCCTCCATTCTAGAGGATGAAGGAACTATGGTTCTCTTCGAATCTCCTCGTCATGAGACATCTCCTTCAAAACCTGGCAAGGAACCTGGTTCTCCATCCTCTCCCTCTCCTTCTGCAAAAATCTTCTACACTCCCCCTCTTGAATCTGTTTCTCCTCCACAAGATGATGACGAGGATGACATGGTTCTTAGTGCCCGACTTAAACTTCGTTGTGGAATACCTGCTTCAACACCATCAGTGAAGAGACCCTCCACTCGACTACAGAAAAAGGAGGCAGTGGCTAGAGCTCTTGAAAAGAGCAAGAAGGCTAACAAGCCCAAACGGAGGCATCTGGTGAAGGGTGGGTGCATTGCTGTGGACAAGAATATTCCTGTTGTGGAGGTTGACGAGGATACTACTGAGGAACCCAGTTCTATTGTGGGTCGAACTACTGTTGTGTCTAAGAAGAGTGTGAGGCCATCAATCGTCAAAATTGCAAAAGAGGTCAAGAAGAAAGGTGTTCCAACTATCAGTAAACAAACTCCTGTATCTACCAAGTCCAAGGGTAAATCAGTGAAGGTGTTGGGTAAACGGAAGCATGAAAAAGACCAAATACCTGCAGAGGAACCTGGTTCTGCTGAAGTTACCACAAGGAAGGAGAGTATACAACTACCAGTTGTGCTGTTCGGGCGTACCATTGATCCTGAGATACTTGATATGCCAGGCATGAGCCAACTCATGGCTATGCTTGAGTTCCAGAAGTGGGATCATCTCTTGATGTAAGTGGAGCAAAAGTTTATGAGGATGCTGTGAGAGAGTTCTATGATTCCTTTTTCCTGCCTGTCGATGGTCATGCTTGCATGTTAGTAGGAGGTGTGGACATTGTGTTTGATGATGTCCGTTTGGGAGACATTTTGGGAATTTCGTCAGAGGGTCTGTCCTCAGTTGATCCGGCCAAGGATTCCTGCAGCAATACCTTTCGCAAAGTCATTGTCAAATCTGCGTCTGTCCAACATGGGGACAGGGTCCATAAGAAGGCTATGCTGCCTGTTTATCAACTCCTCTTTGAGTTGGTAAACAAAGTTCTTCTCCCCAGAGCTGAAAGACGCTCAGTGGCATCTAGGGATGATCTTATTCTGATGGAAGCACTTGACAATTTTACTCCTGTGAACTTGCCTGCTCTCATGATAAGTCATATGCACAAGGTGGTTTCCCTCACGGATGGTAATCACGGTCTTCCCTACGGGTTCCTGCTTACCAGGGTCTTTAAGCACTTCAAGGGTCCTCTCACCAACCCTCGCGTTGGGACTCGTAAGCAGAGCTTCACCAAGACCACTCTTGAGGAGTGCGAATGTATTGAGAAGGCTGGGGGTAGCAACTCCACTATTTCCCAAATGATCAATGCCCTAATGCTTCCCAAGACACCATCAAGAGGCTCAAGGGGCAAATTGCCATCACGGAAGCATCATGGCAGTTTGATAAAGGACCCGGTTCTACTAGTGCATCTGATATAGAGGTGGTCCGACTGACCAAAGAAAATGCTGAGCTAAAGCAGCAAGTTGATGATCTTAAAGAGAAGTTTTTTGAGGAACAGTCCTCCGCCAATGCCCGCATGGACTTGGTTCTTCGCACTCTCGCTACTTCCACCCTTAAGCCTTCCTCCTCTAGTGCTCCTTAGGATTCCTGTCCTTCCTGTTCTCCTTTTGTGTTATGGCTGGTAGTTCTGAATGTTTTTTTTTTGTTTGCTGGTTTGGGTTGGATATCATATGTTTTCTCCTGCTTTGGACAATCCAAATGAAGTCTAGCTTTCGAGCTACGACTTCAGCAATGTCTCTTCACTTTTTTTTGTGATTAATGAAATCAGTCTTTGTCTGTTCTACTTGATGCATGTTTGAACTTTGTTCTGTCTTCTAACATTTTGTGTGCACATAAGGGGCATGAGTTAACTTTCGTGGACTTCCTTCATCTCTCTTACTCTGTGTATGTTCATTTTGTGATGCCAAAAGGGGGAAGCATATTGATAGGGAGAAGCATATTGATAGGGGGAACTTGCTCGGAACCTAAACTTGGGAGGTCTGAACTCTGACCTACCCGTGCACTGTTTAAAGGGGAAAACATATTGGTAGGGGGAACGTGCTAGGAACCTGGTCACTCATTGTTTGCACTATCACATTCACCTATCAATGATAAAAGTTTGTCATCATCAAAAAGGGGGAAATTGATGAGTTGTATTCTGTTTTTATGACTCAACAAACTTTTATGTGAAGAATCAGGTAGAGGACCTAATGCACATACAGCATCACAAGTCATCTATGTCTTCAGGAATTCCGGATCACTCTCACTGAATGAGGACATATCAGATGAGGGACCTGATCCCTCATCGGACTCACAGGTTCAAGAACAAGTCAACTTGACAGCTGTAGAAAACTGTGACAAACAAGTGACTGGCTGTCACTGCTCACGCTACAGTGTAGCAGCAGTGCAAGAGTCACTTCCTTGTGGTTGAGCCTTATATCCTTAAGACATTGGGCATCCTTCTTGGGACATGGGATGCAAGATAATATCTTGAAGCAAGAACAACAACTTATGCACTTGAGCTTTTACAAAAAGAATATTCAAGCATTAAGTGCTCTCAAGCATTAAAGACTCAAGAGCTTCAAGAGCAAGAAGACAACTCCACTAGAGGCTACAAAACGTACTCATCAAGTATTGGTAATGTCCTTAGTTGAGTTGTAATCTTGTATTTTGTTTGTCATTGTATCCTACTAGCTTTTGTAGAAGCAACTAGTTAGGAATCCTTTTAACTCTTTACTCTCTCAATCTCTGTGTGGCTAAAGCTAGTCATGTGTCAAAGTCTTTGTAACTAGATAGTTTCAAAGTGGCTTGTAATAAGTATTACAAGTTAGTGTGTAGAAGTCTTTGTAAGGTTGCCTTTCAAAGTGGCTTGTAATAGTCTAGATTACAAGTTAGTGAAGTTGAAATCCTACAAGTATAGGTCGTGGTTTTTGTCCCCTTGAGTGAGATTTTTCCACGTAAAAATCCTTTGTCTCCTTGCGCAGTTTTTGCTCATAACTCTGTGGAAACTAGTAGAGGACCTGGTACCTCTACTGTTTGGTGGACCCCTAAAACTATCAAGGATGTTAAGATCTGTACCAGGAGAGATAAGATTAGGAATGAAGTTATTCGGGACAGTGGGAGTGGCCTCCGTGGAGGAAAAAATGCGGGAGTCGAGACTGAGATGATTTGGGCATGTTAAGAAGAGAAGTATTGATGCTCCTGTTAGGAGGTGTGGGAGGTTGTCTATGGCAGGTTTGAGAAGAGCTTGAGGTAGGGCAAAAGTACTGGGGAGAGGTGATTAGGGAGGACATGGTGCTGCTCCACCTTACTGAAGACATGACCCTTGATAGGAAGGTGTGGAGGTCGAGGATTAGGGTAGAATGTTAGTAAGTAGTTGACAGTTTCTCCTTTTCTTATATTTAGCATTTATAAAACTCATGTCCCTTCATATTCTTAGATTTATGTTACGCATGTTGTTTAGTTCGCTTCAATTATCGTATTTTCCCGTTGTTACTATTTGGTACTACTTATTCCTTTCTCCTTTTTCTTTTCTCTTCCTTTTCCTGCTTTTTCTCCTCCTTTTTCTTCTCCTTGTATTTCTTCTTCTCATCTTCTCTGAGCCGAGGGTCTATTGGAAACAACCTCTCTATCTTCGTCACTAGGAAGAGGTAAGGTACACTTGTGAGAATATACTGGATTTGTTGTTGGTGTTGATGTTGATAGCTACGGGAAGAGAGATCTACCGAGAGATGTGTGCCACGCGTGCAGGAAGGTGAATGGGGGAAGATTTGTGCAACTGCTCGCACTTCACCTCTATGGTCCTTCCCATCCCGTAAAGAAAGAAAATGAACAACAATAAGAGAAGGCTTTCTTTAATTAATATATAGGAATATGGGTTCCCAACTAATTCTGGATTAAGAGGTGGTAGTACTTGTTGTTGTATAAGAATATGTAGATAAAACCTAATCACTTGGGCCTTTTGTAATGCATGATAATTGCAATTGCTTGTGAATTGTGGCAAGTGCAGTTGTTGAATTGTTTTTCTAGTGCTAGTGTCATCTTATGTTGCCTAGGTTGTGGCAGTAAAAGCTGGTAAAGAACACCTTGAAGTTGATACCTTGTAAACACCAGATCTGGAGGTATTGAGAAATGACAATTACATTTAGCATTTTCTCTTTGTGCTTTCATTCTACAACAACATAAATTTGTCTGCAACTTCCATACCTATCTCTGCGTATGGATTTATCTTCGTACAGGCCTGCCTTTATGTAGAATTAGGTCATTGCTCATCGAATTACACTATTTGTGTAATGTGATCACTTCCTCTGTACACTGTGATGTAGAACCTCAAAAGATCGAACCCTTAGACTTCCACCACCATTATGGCATCTGTGACCAAGTGGCGGGGGCAAATCATCCCTCAATGTATGACTTCAGGTTGAGACTTTTAGCTGTACAAATAAAGGCTGAATCTTGTGGAGAGGCATAAACATCTGTGGACTACCATCTGATACATGTAGCCTTCAAATATGAACCCTCCAAAGTAAGAGAATAAGTGCAGTCTATTTCTATTGTCCTTTCACTCGAATCTTTACCTAGATGTTTGTGTATTCTTGAATGAAAAGCCAACAACCAAATTATATACGATGAAAAGAAGCCAACATGACTAGCACTTCTAGATGATCTGAATTCTATGTACCATATGTTAAATACTAAGCACGGGATGGTACTCATGAAGGGTGATGACGACAGGAAATTATTTGTGTGCATTGAAAATTTAAAAAGCATATTTTGGGATGTGATATTTGAATGATAATTCTCATGGAGAAAACATCAAACTAAAGTTGTTTTATTTGATCATTGAAATATTTTACCGAAGAGCTACAATTTTCTTCTTCGTATGAGTCACTGCCACGTGATGGGTGGTTAAGATCATGTTCAAGATCCTATAATCACTTAATCAATCACTGTTTTGAAATGATAATCTTAGATCCAAAATATCAAACGAAAAATCATTGAGTTAATTAACTGTAACTAATCAAGTTCTATATTCAAGAACTAGCTAGTATAAAGATTATTATTCTCCGGGCTAATGTGCGATTATTTTTGAATAATATGCCAGAAACTTCTTATTGAATCATCTAGGTTGTACTTATAGAAGTTATGCCGAAACTCAATTTATGTAATAATCCATTAATTATTTATATTGTAAATACGTCAAAACCTTTGTGAAAGTGATAACTAGTTAATCCCCTTCAAGCTGAATAAACATGAACTGAAAATACATTCAACATGTCTGTGTAGACATTATATTACCTCTTTAGTATAACATAAAGTTCAACTAAAGGAGAAGCAAGAAGTAGATTCCTATATTTTCCTAAGTAGTGGATTAGTTGTTCCCACAAAACACACAAAGAGTTTGTTAAAAAAGACACTACACATTAATGATGAGATCGAGATCATGAGGGAGTGTGGGCCTCGTTGAAAGATGAAACAAACAATTTTCCACCTCGAATATGAACGATTTAAAGGGGGTTTTTACCTACCCGTACTACACATGAATCTTATTTGCCCTTTATAATTGAGTATTAACTTAATTATATGGCCATATACAATTTACCAATTATATATAAATTAGTTTTATATGAGTTTCCCTTAATTGTAGCCTATTAATTTAGTAAATTCCTCAATCACAATACTTTTTTTCTCTTTCTCTCTTTGAAGTCAACCCTCTTTCTACACCGATTCTACAAGGTTTATTCATCTAAAGCTCATAATTTTCTCTAATAATAGCGAAGAAAATGATTAATTTTTTATCAATCTGAATTATGCCCTGGTTGGAGTTTGGATCTTTTCTGGGCTACCTCTTTTCTTGTTGGCGTTCCGATAGCGGGCTAGCGGTAGATGAAGATTAATTATTTGGCTCGATTATTCGAACTGAAATTGTCAATCAATAAATTTTGAATGTGCTTGACTCTCCACCACTAACAACCATTTTTCGAAGCCTTGATTTCGAATTCAGATTTTTCAGAAAGTATTAGTGTTTGGAGTGGGTGTTATTGCAAACGATAGGGAATATTCTATAGAGTTTATATCTCGATTTTGAGGGTATTTGGTGAAGATAACATTTGATTTGGCTAGATTTTCAGATTGAAATTCGAAGAAGAAGCATCAGAACACACCACATACAAAATACATATAAAAGATACTATATAAAATTTATATAAAAATCGTATTTAAGTTGTATGATGTTGTTGTTGTATTTAACTGTAAGAATGATGTATGAAAGTTGTAGATAAATTTATATGTTAGTATGTATGTTATTGTAGACATATCAAATTTTGAATTAAATTTGTATGTTGTTGTATCATATATTATTCTTTTCTTAAAATACGTAATTATGGCAAAAAGAGAAAAGAGTTGCGCTAATTATGGCTTGAAATAGGTAACCCACAACTGGAAGAAGCCTTATTTAGATGGAAAGATAATTTGGACTTCGTTCCATTCAGTTACGCCCTTTTCAAGCAAAGAATCCCCTAATTTAAGGCACTAATAATGGATTGTATATAAATTGTAAGAAAACTTATTTAGGGCGGGAGTATGTGACCCGGCCAGTCGTTCCGAGAGTTATAGCCTCATTTTCCTTATTTCTGCTTCATTATTTGTTGTTCAGCTTTATTATATTGTGTCGGGTTGGTTGGATCGGGTTCGAAGTGATTTTGGAGTGGAATGAGACACTTAGTCTCTTAAGTTGGATATTTAGTTGGAAAAGACAACCGGAATTGACTTATGAGTAAATGATCTCGGATTTGGATTTTTATGATTCGGATAACTTCGTTAGGTGATTTTGGACTTAGGGGTGTGGTCGGAATGTTATTTGGAGGTCCGTGGTAGAAGTAGGCTTGAATTTACAAAATTGGAAATTTGGCGATTTTCGGTCGGCAGTGGAAAATTTGATTGTCGGGGTCGGTATGGAATTCCGAAAGTTGGAATAGGTCCGCAATGTCATTTTTGACGTGTGTGCAAAATTTCAGGTCATTCAGACGTGGTTTGGTTTGTTTCGGCATCGTTGTCGAATTTCGAAAGTTTAGAAATCCTTAGGCTTGAATTCAGGGTTAATTTGGTATTTTGATGTTGTTTTGAGCGATTCGAAGGTTCGACTAAGTTTGAATGATGTTATGGGTTGTGTTGGAATGTTTGGTTGAGGTCCTGAGGGCCTCGGGTGTGTTTCAAATGCTCAACGGGACAATTTTGGGCTTGAAAAGTTGACAGATTTTGCTAGTGTTCTGTTGCAGAAGAGTTGTTCTTCGCAATCGCGAAGAGGAGGTCGCGATTGCGTAGGTCTAATTGGGGCAGAGGTGGAGTTGTTCTATGCGATCGTAGAGGGGAGGTCGAGATCGCGTATGTGTGTAATATAGTGCTTCGCGAATGCGTGGCCAGGGTCGCGTTCGCGTAGAAGGAAGTAAGCCGGTTAAAGGTTGAAGTGATTGCTCTATGCGATCACGTGAAGCAGGTCGCGATCGCGGAGGTCTGTGTGGCTTCCGCGAATGCGTGGAGGTTTCCGCGATCGCGTAAGGTTAAATGAGGGGCATCATTGTTTGTGCTTCACGATCGAGAGGCTATAAGGCTTATCTGGGCAGATTTAAAAGATTAAAAAAGGAGGGTTTGAGTTCATAATTCCAAAATTCAATAGAGAGCTCGGGAGAGGGCGATTTTAAAGAGGATTTTCAGAGGAGTGGCTGGGGTAAGTGTTCTTCACTTAAATTTGGTTAAATTCCATAATTGTGTCTTGATTTTTATCATCTAAATGAGGAATTTGGGGCGAAAATTGGGAGAAAAATGGAAGAGAATTGGAGAGTTGATTTTGGTGATTTGAATGGCCATTTGATGTCGGATTTTGATGAATTTGATATGGGTAGACTCGTGAGTGAATAAGGATTCTAGTTTTGTAATTTTTGTCAGATTCCGAGACGTGGGCCCGGGGGTCGGGTTTGGCCAATTTCTGGAATTTTGGTTTATTTGATAAATTTTGTGTGGGCTTTGTTCCTTTAGCATATACTAATGATATAATACTGATTTTGGATAGATTCGAAGCGATTTGTGGCCGAGTCGAGCAGAGAGGGCATTGCGGAGTAGATTTTTCATCCGGTTTGAGGTAAGTAACGATTGTAAATCTAGACCTACGGGTATGAAACCCTGGAATTTCGTACTATTTCGTTAAATGAGGTGACGCACACGCTAGGTGAAGGGCATGTGGGATGGGCATGTGGGCATGCACCGTTAGGGATTGTGACTTGGTCCGTCCCGTGGAAACTATAAAGTTGCATATTTTGATTACGCTGTGTAATTTGCTTTATGTTTTAGAAAGAATTCTTACAATTTGGGCTAAACGCCATGTTTGGGGCCTTGTGCCGTACTGTTTGAACCCTCAGAGGCATTTTATGCTATCCTCACAACTGTTTTAATTCGAAAGCATATCCTCAGTCATGATTTTCTTATTTACTGTTTAATTCGATTTCATTACTCTATTTTAAAATATATGAAAGTTGTTTTGGGCTGAGTCCCCTGATTTTCAGTGAAAAGCCCGTGTGACTTGTGAGGTTGATTATTGAGTGAGGTCGAGGGCCTGATTGTGAGGATATATATATGGATCCGGCTGCGCGCCGCAGCATGTTATAGATAGGCCGAGTGCTAGAGTGATTGATGCCATGATTTGGCTTGTTATAGTGCTTGAGTTGAAGGAGCCCTTCCGGAGTCTGTACACACCCTCAGTGAGCGCAGGTACCTACCGAGTGCGAGTGAGAGTGAGAGTGAGAGCGCGAGTGCGAGTGCAAGTGCGAGTACCGAGTGACAAGTGACCGGGAGGTGTGGTCGGTGATTTTCCTGTGGTCGGTGATTTTCCGGATGTGTTTCCTGCAGACCTGCCGGGCATGCTGCCTGACAGGGATATTGATTTGGTGCCTGGTATTCAGCCTATTTCCCTTCCACCGTATCGTATGGCACCGGCTATTTCCGCAATCGCAATGAAGGCTTATCTAGGGAGCTTTTAAAGATTAAAAAAGGAGGGTTTGAGTTCATAATTCCAAAATTCAATAGAGAGCTCGGAAAAAGGCGATTTTAGAGAGGATTTTTAGAGGAGTGACTAGGGTAAGTGTTCTTCACTTAAATTTGGTTAAATTCCATGATTGTGTCTTGATTTTTATCCTCTAAATGGGGAATTTGGGGTGAAAATTGGGAGAAAATGGAAGAGAATTGGAGAGTTGATTTTGGGGATTTGAATGGCCATTTGATGTCGGATTTTGATGAATTTGATATTGGTAGACTCGTGAGTGAATAAGGATTCTAGTTTTTAATTTTTGTCGGATTCCGAGACGTGGTCCCGAGGGTCGGGTTTGGCCTATTTAGGAAATATTTGTTTAATTTGATAAAGTTTGTGTGGGCTTTGTTCCTTTAGCATATATAAATAATATAATACTTATTTTGGATAGATTCGGGGAGATTTGTGTCCTAGTTGAGCAGCAAGCGCATTGCGGAGTAGATTTTTCGTCCGATTGAGGTAAGTAACGATTGTAAATCTAGACCTGAGGGTATTAAACCCCGGAATTTAGTACTATTTCGTTAAATAAAGTGACGCACATGCTAGGTGAAGGGCGTATGGGCGTGCACCGTTAGGGATTGTGACTTGGTCCGTCCCGTGGAAACTATAGAGTTGCATATTTTGATTAAGTTGTGTAATTTGCTTTATGTTTTAGAAAGAATTCTTGTAATTTGGGTTGAACGCCATGTTTGGGGCCTTGTTTCGTATTGTTTGGACCCTCAGGGGTATTTTATACTATCCTCACAACTGTTTTAATTTGAAAGCATATCCCCAGTCATGATTTTCTTGTTTACTGTTTAATTCGGTTTCATTACTCTATTTTAAAATATATGAAAATTGTTTTAGGATGAGTCCCCTGATTTTCACTGAAAAGCTCGAGTGGCTTGTGAGGTTAATGACTGAGTGAGGCCGAGGGACTGATTTTGAGGATATATATATGGATCGGGCTGCGCGCCACAACATGTTATAGATAGGCCGAGTACCAGAGTGATTGATGCCATGATTTGGCTTGTTAAAGCGCTTGGGTTGAAGGAGCCTCTCCGGAGTCTGTACACACCCCCAGTGAGCGCAGGTGCCTACCGAGTGCGAGCGCGAGTGCGAGTGCCGAGTGACGAGTGATTGGGAGGCATGAGCGATTGTGAGGTATGCCCGAGTGGCTGTTCACGAGTGATAGTGAGGCTTGCCCAAGAGGCTGTTTATGAGTGATATGTTTTGCCCGAGGGGCTTATTTATGAAAAACACTATTTTTCACTCTATCTTTATATTGAGCCTCTATTGGAAACTGTTGAAAAATGTTTTTATATGTTTTTCATTGAAAGTGAAGTTTTACGAGATATTGGGCTTGAATACTATTTTGGCATTCGTTGTTTTCACTGAGACGTTATACTGTGATCTTTATGTGATTTTATGCTCGTCACTGCACTCAGACTTTATTTATAATTGTTGCTTACTGAGTTGGCGTACTCACGTTACTCCCTGCACTTTGTGTGCAGATCCAGGTGTCAGGGCATCCGAGTGAGTGCTGATCTTCTTCCTCAGATTATCCCGGAGCTTAGCAAGGTAGCTGTATGGCGACCGCAGCCTTGCTTTTCTCCTTCCGATCTTTTAGTGGTTATTTTTATTAGACTTCTCTTGTTATCGAGTAGACTGTATAAGACTTGTATTCTAGATGCTCATGACTAGTGACACCGAGGTCGGGCAGTTGATTTTATGTTTGCTTTTTTCCACTTGTTCAGAAGTGTTTAATGAAAGATTTATGAAGAAATGATTAGTAAATGAAGTATTGAAAGGATTTATTTTTATGCTTCAAATAACGAATCGGCTAGCCTAGTAGTGCGACAGGCGCTATCACGACTGCGGTGGTTTGGGGTCGTGACAATATGAGTGTCAAGGGGTTGGGTCGGGCAGGTCCGAGCTAGTGGAAAAGGAGACCGATCGGTCTTCGTACCGGTCCGATTACCTGTTCGTGCCTCGCCGCTGAAAATTTGAACCGGAACGGTTCCGGGCCGTTTTTTTAATATATTTTGTATAACTATCGTAATTTATAGGCAAAATACATAGTTTACCCATCAACCTTGCAGCGAAATCCCTGTTACACACCTTTCTTTCACAGGAATCCTTTTACACACTCAACCTTTCAAAAGTGTGTCTAAGACACACTACTTTTGACTAGATAGCACTTTCATGTTTACATACAAACAAAGCGCGTGAAGCCCTTAAAAAATTCCATTTTTTGTCTCCCCCTCCCCCTGTTCTTCTTCCTCGCCACCCTTCCCCTCATTTTTTCCCCAAATAGAATTTTTGAAAGAATATATCAATTTTAGATCTAAAATTGAGCAGATTTTGTTGGTTTATTGTCCAAATATTGTGAAAAGTATTTATTTGTGATAACTTTAAAAGCTTTAACAATAGTATTGAAGGTTTGGTGAAAAAATCTAGAATGCACCATTGTTGGGGTATCGAAAAAAGATTGAAAAATCAATTGGTTCTTGTTGATTATTGGGTTATTGAACTCAACTTGTTGCTCGATTATTTTCAACTAGTTGTTTAGATAGTGTGATTGAATTTTAGTGTTGTTGAAAATTTTGTGATTGAATTTTGGTGTTGTTGGAAACTTTCTCACAAACAACCATGGTGGTAGAAACAATGGTGCTTAAGATAGAAAATGGAAAGATGAAGAAGATGGGTTTTAATTTTAATTTCGAATATTTCTTTTCCTTTTTAAAGTCAATGACACGTTTCATGACCCTATTAGGGCGTGACTTTCACGTTATCTGAAAAATTGGTCAAGTACAAAAATGGTGTGTCTTAGACACACTTTTGAAAGGTTGAGTGTGTAAAAGATTTTCGTGAAAGAGAGGTGTGTAACAGGAATTTCGCTGCAAGGTTGATGGGTAAACTATGTATCTTGCCTAATTTATATTAAGATAAAGTAAAAATGTAAAACATAAATAATCTTATTAAAAGAGTGTTTGAATAAATATCAAAGGCTTTAAAAGCCTTATATTTGTAATTTTGAAAAAAAAAATTCTTTTGGTCATCAATGTTCCTGCTACTGGTTTGAGTGGAAGGAAATGCAAACCAAATATTAAATCCATCAAGGCCTTCATCTTCGTCCATATTAGCAGATGTAGTAGAAGTAGTACATTGAATAATGAGATTAACATTGCCTACATTATTAGCAACATCATCAATTATATTTGCATAATAATTATATAATTATTGTAAATAATTATTTAGCTTGTTCATACAATAATATATATCTGGGGTTTCAATTGGTCCAATCTCCATATAAGTATAAAATGTATTTATTAATTGATGACGATTAGACATCTTAATAGAAGTATTTAAAGAAGCACTAATTAAATAAGAGGAATTGAAAAGTAATATTTTTTAAATTTTGCTTGTATTTTTTCAACGACATTCTTATATTTTTCTTTCTTCTTAAACTCAGAGAGTAGAAAAGAAATTTCAGCTATATGTACAAAAGCCATAGTAACAGTAGGGTAATATTCAACAACATCATTAATGGCCTCTCAAGTAATAGTTTTTAACATATGATTTGGATCAGTACAATGCACATTAGCAACTTCAGTTATCGATAATCTATATTTGTAGCAACATTTTAAAAATAAGTATGTACAATTTCATCTAGTAAGAATATCATCTGGCATGAATCTGGGGTTAAGATTATGTTTGGTACACTTAGTCTTAAATTTTCTAATTCTAGGTTGTCTATTATTTTCTTGAATAACACCAACTGCTCTTCTAACATGAGTAATCCTTGTCGTAAATAAATCAATGCCACTTTTAATAATTAAATTATAAATATGACATGCACACCTAACATGAAAAATTTCGTCAAGTGGTGGTTGCAAATGTAGTCTTAATATTGCAATAGCGACATTATTATTAGAAGCATTATCAAAAGACATACACAATATTTTTTTATTAAGATTGTAAAATGCAAGAACTTCGTAAATAGTAGTACTTATAAAAATAGCAGTATGATTTTGTTCTTCATCATATTTAAAAGCGATAATACGTTTTTGCATACAATAATTATCATCTTTCCAATGACATGTAATTGTCAAATAATCTTTTTCATTAACATCATCGCCAATATTAGAAGTTAGAGAAACTCTACAAAGAAGGTGGTCAAATAAATAACGTATGCATTAACATATTGTGAAAATTTAACTACAAATAAAAATTAAATATGCAAATAAAATATTAAATAATTTGGAACGAGTGCATCACATTCCGCAATAAATTGAATACTTGATGATTTCGAAGCTTGAAATTTAATTTCGCAACTCCGATGTTACCACGAAGAAATATCAATTGTTCAAAATTCAAACTACAAATAATACCATAAAATAAAATTCCAAAAAATGAGAGCCAAATAGTTGATTGCAATTTAGGTGAAGAATGAGAGAATAACAATTGAGAATTTGGGTTTCAAAATTGAGAGATGAGTGAAGAAATGAAGAAAAGGATGGGGGGGGGGGTCTATTTATAGTTTTTCAACTAAATTAGTAATAAGAAAAGTGTTATTTTTTGAAAAACAAAACGCTCAAAAAGGGCTATTCTTGCAAATTAGCCGTTGGGCAACAGTTAAATTGTGTGATGACCTGATAGGTCATCTTATATTTTAGAACCTAATTCTGGGTTTCGAGATCTCAAAAACTTTATTTTAGCCTTCCTCGATTTGCGTGCGCAATCTGGGTGTTCTTCCGGAAGGCTAATATGTTAAAAACTGATATAAATAAGAATTTTGTCTTAAAAATTCATTTGAGTTGACTTTGGCCAACGTTTTGAGCAGACGAACTTGGATCCATTTTTTGACGGTCCTGGTGGTGCGTATCGTAATTTGGGACCTAAGCGTATGCCCGGAATCGAATTGGTAGGTCCCTAGCTCGAGTTATTGAGTTTTGTTAAAAAATTGAAAGTTTTAAAGTTTTATGATTTTTAAGAATCGACCGAGGTTTGGTCTTGTTGATACCGGGTTCATATTTTAGTTCTGGAGCCTGGTACAAGTCCACTATGATATTTTTGACTTGTCTATCGAATTTGGTGAGAAACGGAGTTGATTTGACGTGATTCGGACGTTCGGTTATGAAAATAGAAGTTTTAAAGTTTTCTTGAAAATTCTCTTTGATTTGGTGTCTGATTCGTAGTTCTAGGCGTTATTTTAGTGTTTTGATCACGCGAGCAAGTTCGTATGCTGTTTTATGACTTGTGTGCATATTTGGTTTGGAGCCCCGATGGCTTAGGTGAGTTTCAGATAGGCTACATAATGGTTTGAACTTAGAAAATAATAGCTGGTGCAATATATTTGCAAATTTTGCATTTGCGAGATCTAGCTCGCCAATGCGAGCCTCGCATTTGTGAAGAAGCCATCACATTTGCGAGCAGTGGGCCGGAGGGGTGGACCTTCCCATTTGCGAAGAGTTGGGTCGCATTTGCGATCCTCAGAGTCCGCATTTGCGAAGGCAGCAAAAATGAGGGAGTTTCGCATTTGCAAAGCTTTTCTCGCATTTGCGAAGCCCAGGTCGCTAATGCGACATCTGCAGCTGAACAAAATATGACTTAGACGAGATTTTTGGTTCATTCTTCAAATTTTCAAAACCAAAAACCTTAGAGGTGATTTTTCCAAGACTCTTTCTTCCCCAAATCAATGGTAAGTGATTCTAACCTATTTCCTTTCAATCTTTCACTACATTTCACAAGTTTTCAACCCAAAATCTAGAGCTTTCATGGTGGAATTAGGGGTTTTTGGGTAGAAATTAGGGATTTGGAAAATTGGGGATTTACACCTCAAATTGAGGTCGGATTCCAAAACTAATTACATAATCGGGCTCGAAGTTGAATGTAAAGGAATTTTGGTTTGAACCTTGAGTTTTGACCTAGTGGGCCCGGGGTCGATTTTTGACTTTCTGGGGGAAATTTTGGGAAATCTAAATTTATGCATTGTAATTGATTTCTTTAGCAATAATTGATGTTATTGAGTCAATTGTGGATACATACGAGTGGTTTGGAGGCGAATTCTAGAGGGAACGTTATGATTGAGCATTGAGTGTCCTTTGGAGCGAGGTAAGTGTTGTGTCTAACCTTGACCTGAGGGAATTAGGAACCCTCGGACTATTTGCTATGTGTATTTCATGTGGGTGGCGTATATGTGAGGTGACGAGTGCGTACGTGCCGCCAAATTTCCGTTTCCCTATTTTCTCGCTTTTCATGCATGATCTCTTTCTTTGTCTTAATTGCTACATGCTCTAAACATGTTCACATGCCTAATTGCTATTTGTTAGTCATTGTTTCCTCCTGTTCATGATATTAGCTCCTTCCATAGTTTCATGATCTCCTATTACGTATTCAAGTTGATTTGTTTGTACATTTTAGTTGTAAATTCTAGTTTGGTCTCGCTGTGTAGTATTGTTTATGCGGCTTTTCATGCGGTTCAAGGTTTCCTATTTGTTTCTGTTTGGTGTTTAGGGATTGTAAAGGATTTCCGTTATTTGAATTGTGAGTTTACTGTGCATACTGAGTACTTGATATTGATATGGTGGGATCAGGTTGCACGCTGCAATAGGTGAAATAAGGGTGATATGTTGAGGTGAATTAAGGGTAAATCTATATTGTACGGTGGGATTGGGTTGCACGCAAGCAACATGTGTAATAAGGGTGGTTGTTGTGGTGGTATAAGGGTGAACTATGCTTATGATATTGTGATATGGTGGGATCGGGTTGTGCGCCACAATACTTTTATATATATATATATATGTATGTATCTATTCATTGTTGTTTATGTTGCTATGAGGAAACAAGGGAGTATTATGCGACGTACGGTGGGATCGGGTTGCGCGCCGCAACAACCTATGTGCTTATCTTTCCTTAAGCTGTGTAATCGTCACGATATTTTCTTTTGCACTTAAGGATTGGTAAATTCCGGACGTTGCTGGTTTATTTCTTGGTGTTGTAGTTATCACTTGCACTTTACTGCTTTATTCCATTTTGTATTTCCTTTTCTGTATTTATTATATATATATATATATATATATATATATATGCATTGCGTACATGTTGTAGTGTGAGTGACCCGCCTTAGCCTCGTCACTACTTCGTCGAGGTTAGGCTCGGCACTTACAGAGTGCATGGGGTCGGTTGTACTCAACTACACTCTGAACTTTTTGTGCAGATTTTGGCATTGGTCCAGGCTGATCGAGAGGCGTAGCAGCTCGGACTTGTTCATCGGAGACTCAAGGTAGATCCGTTGGCGCTCGCAGACGTGTTGAAGTCCCCGTCTATCTTTTTTGTTTTTCACTGTTTCCTTTGTTCAAACAATTGTATTTCTTTCAGACTTTTACTTGTAGTAAAATCCTAGAAGTTCGTGAATTGTGACTCCAGATCTGGGTATGGTAAATATTAAAGCATTTATAATATTCTGTACACGCTTTACTTCATTTTAGCTTAATTGATGTTATTTACTGAACTGAATAAGGATTGGTCTAATAATTCTCTAACATTGGCTTGCCTAGCAAGTGAAATGTTAGGCGCCATCACGATCCCGAAGGTGGGAATTCTGGGTCGTGACAAGTTGGTATCAGAGCACTAGGTTGCCTAGGTCTCACAATTCAAGAGCAGGCTTAGTAGAGTCTGGAGGATCGATAGACGTCTGTACTTATCTTCCACAGGCTATGAAGTTTAGGAACAAATTTCACTTCTATTCTTCTCTATCGTGCGATTTTGTTCTCTCAATGGTAATTGAAATCTTCTCTTTTTATTCTCTCGCTGATGGAGAGAACACGTACCGCATCTTCAGCTGATCAGCAACCAGAGCCTCCATTGGTAGCTCCTAAGAAGGGAAAAGGTTGAGGGCGAGGCCGTGCTAGAGGCCGAGGCAGGGCAGTGCTCAGCATAGATCCCAAGCAGCAGCCCCAACAGTGGAGCCTCAGGTAGAGTTTGACGAGGAGGTTCCAGCCCAGACTATTCCTATCGGTCCAGCTCAGGTTTCGGAAGGGTTCTTTGCCACCCCAATGCTTCAGGATGCTTTGGTCCGTTTGGTGGGCCTTATGGAGAGTGTGGCCCAGACTGGCGCATTCCCCATGGCACCAACCATCTCTTAGGCTGGAGGAGGAGCACATACCCCTGCTACTCACACTCCGGAGCAGATGGCTCCCTAGTATCATACTCCGGCAGCTCATCTAGTCGGAGTAGTTCAGCCGGTTGTTGCGGCACAAATCGGTGATGGGTCAACTATGTCTTCTCAGGCTTTATGGAGGTTGGACAGGTTTACCAAGCTCTTTCCAATTCACTTCAGTGGTGCATCTTCAGAGGATCCCCAGGAGTATCTTGACAACTGTCATGAGGTGTTACGGAACATGGGTATACTAGAGACCAATGGAGTCGATTTTGTTGCATTCCAGATGTTAGGTTCCGCCAAGAAATGGTGGAGAGATTATTTGTTGACCACACCAGCTAGGTCGCTTGCTCTTACTTGCGACCAGTTCTCTCAGCTCTTCCTGGAGAAGTTTCTCCCTATCATATTGAGAGAGGAGATCTTCTTCAGTTCGAGCGCCTCCAGCAGGGAATTATGACTATTACTCAGTATGAGACCCGTTTTGTGGAATTGGCTCGTCATGCTCTTCTTTTACTTCCTACCGAGAGAGAGAGAGAGAGGGTGAGGATGTATATTGAGGGACTTTCTCAGCCTATCACATTGCAGATGGCTAAGGAGACTAGGAGTGAGATTTCTTTTCAGGCGGCTGCAAATGTTGCCACGCGAGTCGAGATGGTTCTTGCATTGGGAGGTCAGGGGTCTGACAAGAGACCTTGTGACTCCGGTGGGTTCAGCGCTGCCTCGTCTGGAGGTAGGGGTACTTTTGGTAGAGTCCATCCTCCCAGGCCATTTCATTCAGTGCTTTAGGCATCCCACAATGCTTCAAGGAGTCGTGATCCTTATGTGCCTCATTCTTGATAGCCAGCCTACAGTGCACCACCAGCTCCTATCAGTGCACCTCCTATTAAGAGTTATTACCATGGTCATCCGGCCCGTTCGGTCTAGTCTCAATTTTCGTAGCCACAGTACCAGGATGGATGTTTTGAGTGTGGTGGTTATGGGTATATTAGGAGGACTTGTTCGAGATTATTAGGTGTCTCGCCATAACATCAGGGTTGTCGTTCCATAGTTATGGAACCATTTGCTGCACCACCTGCTCAGCCAGCCAGAGACAGAGGCCAGGCAGCCAGAGGTAGAGGCCAGTCTGTTAGAGGTGGAGGTCAGGCCGTTAGAGGTGGAGGCCAGCCAGCTAGAGGTTGTCCCAGGTTCAGAGTAGTGGGACCCAGCCTCGATGTTATGATTTTCCAGCCAGGCTTGAGGCTGAATCATCCGACACCATTATTATATGTATTGTTTCAGTTTGTAGTAGAGATGCTTCAGTTCTATTTGATCAAGAATCTACTTACTCCTATGTGTCATCCTATTTTGCTTCATATTTGGTTATGCCTCGTGATTCTTTGAGTGCTCCTGTGTATGTGTCCACACCTGTGGGGGTTGCTATTATTGTAGATTGAGTTTATTGTTCGTATGTGGCACCATTGGGCGTATTGAGACTAGTGTAGATCTTCTACTTCTCGATATGGTCGATTTTGATATCATTTTGGGTATGGATTGGTTGTCACCTTATCATGCTATATTGGATTGTCACGCCAAGACAGTGACCTTAACCTTGCTGGGATTGCCTCGATTAGTATGGAGAGGGACTTCTAGCCATTCTACCGGCAGGGTTATTTGTTATGTGAAGGCTCGACATATGTTCGAGAAGGGGTATCTAGCTTATTTGGCCTATGTCCGCAATTAGTGCGGAGGTTCCTTCCATGGATTATGTACCAGTTGTTCGTAAGTTTCCTGAGGTGTTTTTTCTACAGACCTGCTGGGGATGACACCCGATGGGGATATTGATTTCTGTATTGATTTGGCTCCGGGCACTCAACCCATCTCTATTCTGCCATACCGTATGGCCCTGCCAGAGTTGAAAGAATTGAAGGAGAAGTTGCAAGATTTTCTTGATAAGGGATTCATTAGATCTAGTGTCTCGCCCTGGGGTGCACCGGTGTTGTTCGTGAAGAAGAAAGATGGATCGATGAGGATATGCATAGACTATCGGCAGTTGAACAAATTAACCATCAAGAACAAGTATCCATTGCCGAGGATTGATGACTTATTTGATTAGCTTCAGGGTGACAAGGTGTTTTTGAAGATTGATTTGAGATCAGGCTACCATCAGTTGAGGATTAGGGCATCGAATGTCCCTAAGACAACTTTTCAGACTCGGTACGGGCATTATGAGTTTCTAGTGATGTCCTTTGGGTTGACAAATTCCTTAGCAGCTTTCATGGATTTGATGAACCGAGTGTTCAAGCGTTATTTGGACTCTTTTGTGATTGTGTTTATTGATGATATCTTGATCTACTCCCCCAACCGAGAGGAGCATGAGTTGCATCTTAGGATTGTACTTCGGACTCTGAAAGTCAGCCTGTTGTATGCTAAATTTTCAAAGTACGAGTTTTGGTTGGATTCAGTCGCTTTCTTGGGGCACGTTGTATCAGCAGAGGGAATTTAGGTAGATCCTAAGAAGATTCAGATAGTTCAGAATTGGGGTTTGGCGGGCTAATACCGTCAATTTGTAGAGGGGTTTTCATCTATAAAAACCTCGTTGACCCAAAAGGGTGCCCCGTTCAGATGTCAGACGAGTGTGAGGCGAGCTTTCTGTAGCTCAAGACTGCTTTGACTACAACGCTGGTGTTAGTGTTTCTCACAGGTTCATGATCTTATACGGTATATTGTGATGCGTCCCCTGTTGGGCTCGTTGCAGTATTGATGCAGGAGGGCAGGGTGATTGCATATGTGTCGCGGCAATTGAAAGTTCATGAGAAGAATTACCTTGTCCATGACTTAGAGTTGGCAGCCATTGTTCATGCGCTGAAAATTTGGAGGCACTATCTTTACGGTGTGTCATGTGAGGTTTTCACGGATCATCGGAGCCTTAAGTATTTGTTCAAGCAAAAGGATCACAATTTGAGGCAGAGGAGGTGGTCGGAGCTATTGAAAGACTACGATATCACTATTTTGTACCACACCGGGAAGGCCAATGTTGTGGCCGATGTCTTGAGTAGAAAGGCAGCGAGTATGGGTAGCTTTGCGTTCATTCCAGTCGGTGAGAGGCCGTTTGCATAAGATGTTCAGACTTTCGCCAACGAGTTTGTGAGGTTGGATATTTCAGAGCCCAGTCGTGTTCTAAATTGTACAGTCGCTCGATCTTCTTTGTTTGAGCACATCAATGATCGGAAGTATGACGACCCTCATTTGTTGGTCCTTAGGGACACAGTGCGGCACGGTGGTGCCAATCAGGTTACTGTTGGAGATGACGGAGTTTTAAGGATGCAGGGTCGTGTTTGTGTGCTTAATGTGGTTGGACTTCATGAGTTGATTCTTGAGGAGGTCCACAGTTCCCAGTATTCCATTCATCCGGTCGTCACCAAGATGTATCAAGACTTGTGGAAACATTATTGGTGGAGGAGGATGAAGAAATATATGGTTGCTTATGCAACTCAGTGTCTAAATTGTTAGCAAGTGAAGTATGAGCATTAGAGCTCTGGTGGTTTGCTTCAGAAGATAGAGATTCCCGAGTGGAAGTGGGAGCGTATCACTATGGATTTCGTTGTTGGACTCCCACAAACTCAGAGGAAGTTTGATGTCGTTTGGGTCATTGTGGATAGGCTGACCAAGTCAGTGCATTTCATTCCTGTGGCAGTTACCTATTCTTCGGAGTGGTTGGTAGAGATTTATATTCGCGAAATTATCTGTCTTCACGGTGTGCCCGTGACTTCATTTCTGATCGAGGTACGCCATTCACCTCGCACTTCTGGAGGGCAATACATCGCGAGTTACGCACACGGGTTGAGTTGAGCACAACATTTCATCCTCAGACGGACGGACAATCAGAGCGCACTATCCAGATATTGGAGGATATGCTCCGTGCATGTGTTATAGACTTCGGAGGATCGTGGGATCAGTTCTTGCCCTTGCAGAGTTCGCCTACAACAACAACTACCAGTCAAACATTTAGATGGCTCCCTGAGGCATTATGCGGTAGGTGGTGCCAGTTGCCGGTATGGTAATTGAGACAATGATATATCAAGCGACTTCAATTGATTCACCAATTTTCTCATATGTACTCTGGTTTGGATTGCATTTTATGACATACTTAGTGTAACGCGCTGAACAAACTGCTATATTAAGAAGGCAAGGAGTTTTATGCAGGAATCTCAAGCTGCAGAGAGGAAAACAAATATTGTTATTAAAATATTAATGTACCAAGGAAAAATAAGAAGCAATAGGTAATATACTACTGAGGCATGAATATCAATATTATAATAAAGTATTTTATTTTCAATACGAATTACTTAACTACGGAAACAAGAAAAACATCACAAGAAGAAATTACCTGCTCTTTGAGCTGTCAAATATCGAATCTTCCGGGGCATATATTTTACCGCTGACAAAGTAATCAGAAGCAAACAGAGCATAATTTACCGAACAAAGCGCTCAAATCTTAGAGAAAGAAGAAAGCATGTAGTAAAACATTAGTAAGTCAGAAGTATTTGTCACAAGAATTTGGCAACTTATAACTTCCATTTCAGATTTCCACTCAACACAATTCAAGTTATAAAGATATCTTATTATTGTCCTTCTCTACTCGTAGTTCTCAGTTCTATATACAATAACTGTGTACTACAAGCTCGTATAATCCAGTCAACTAGTATCATCCCAAGAAGGCATACTAATAATTAGAGAAAACATTCACCTCTTGACGGTGCCTCAATTGTTCAAAAAAAAGACATTTTTTATCAGAATTATAAAGTATAGAATCCTTATTTGGGTAAATGACAGTGTTCCAATACTCAATTCACCAAAATAAAAAAGAGGAACTTTGTTAATACCTAATAAGCCATCACACAACACAACAAACACCTAAGTACACGATAGCTAGGTTAGTACGTATATTATGAGAAATTAGTAACGAAAATTTATCTAAGTTAACAACTAGGGAACAAACTAAATACCGAAACGAAAAAAATTGTCAAAATACAAAAAACAAAAATAGAAGGAAAATAGGATAAAAGCCAAACCTAGGGCTCGGTATCTGCAAAATGCTGAAAATTAGCAGAGGCTGATGAGAGATGAGGTTCCTGATCCAGATACAAAAATAAAACCATCTACACTGAAGCAAATAAAAACTAGACGGAAAAGCGACACACACACACACACAAATATATATATATATATATATATATATGAGAGAGACAGAGAGATGAATTGAATAACCTGGTGATAGTGACTTTCCATGGTGATGATAGTTAGTAAGGGAAATTTGGATAAACAAAAAAGAAAGAAAAAGAAATATCACGACGCTGGCTGAATTAGAGTTAAATTTGGTGGGTACTTTTTGTGGTTTACAGGTAAGGAATGGGTGAGCGCGAGTGAAAATTTAGAGGAAAAAAGTTGGAGGGAATATAAAATACTAAAAGTTGGCTTTCTATTAAACTTTAATGGCTATTTATTTTAATTACCACTATACGCGTATCTATTCCCGGTAATTACTTTATTTCCACTAAATAACACCCGCAATTAGTAGTTTTTGTAGTAGTGCTCAAGCCCAAAACTAATCAACCGGTTGCCAGCTTCGAGTGTGGATCCTGAACGAAAGAGATCGACCATCATCTCCATTCCGGAGAATGCCCGGGTCCACTCTGCCTCCGTAGGGGTCGCCAGTTACCTTCAGTGTCTGGTGACCGAGGAATATCAAGCCATGATGCACGAGTTAGACGCGCCCTGCCTGTTCAACAAAGCATAACATTCGCTAAACCGGGTAACTTCAGACATCACTTTAATTTGTACTTAGACTAATCTATAGATAATCCTAACATTTTATTTGTATTTGTAGGCCTCGGTGATTCATCATGAAACTTTTCTTTGATATTGGGATGAGCAGAACCAGCTTGAAGCCGAGGTCCGAGGGATAACCAAGAAGAGAGATACTTACAAACTTCTCAGCGAGCAGCGTAAAGGGGAGGCAGAGCCTTCGAGCTAAGCTGGAGGTGGACCGGAAGGAGCACGCTGACATGGCCGAGCAGGTAAAAATATTTGAAGTTAGTGACGATGAGCTAGACTTGGTGACAAATGGTCAGAATTCGCTGGTACAATAGAAGATTGATTGGATCGACCAATGCCGAGCTGAGATGGATGCAGTTATGGCCGAGACCGAAGAGTGGAGAGGCAGGATGGACCGCCTGGCCTCGAAAAAGGAGACTGCTTGGGCGCAGCTGTTTCGGCTGAGGTCCAGCTTCGAAGGGCAAAGGAAAAGGTCGAGGTGCGCGCCTAAAAGGTTGAGGAGCTCCAGTCTCATCTAAGCTTGGTCGTCTCTGATCGAGAAACTCTTTCCAAGGAGCATGAAAAAGTAGAGTCAGTGGTTGTGGTGGTCAAAGCCGACGCCGATGAGACGGTGGCCTAATATATGGCCGATGCCGAGGTGGCCTAGGATCGACTGAAGGATATTGTCGTTCACGCGAAGCAGTAATCCCGAAGAGAGGCCCTCGAGGAAATTAATGCTCGGGGTTTCGAATTTCCAAAATTGAGAGTGCTAAAGGGTTCGAAATCGAGGCAAAGAAGTTGGCATATCCCGAGGAAGAAGAAGACTCCGAGGGTTTGAGTGGATGTGAGCGTGGAGGATACTCCAAAGACCCTGGGGACGAGGCGGGCTCCGTTGAAGACCAGGCCGTTTAAGTGCCTTGTACATTTTCCTTTGTTTTTTGTGTTTTTGTACTTTTGTATTTTTTGTCAAGGCTGTTTGACCTTTGTAAAGACTATATGTATAAGGCTTCTTTTTTCCCTTCGATAATTTCTAAGTTTGTTTTCCTTTGCTTTATTTTTTTATGTTTGCAAAGATCAAAATGCCTTAGCATGGAATAGTTAGGTCATGCTCGGAGGTTCAACATGCCTTGCCTTTGACATGATTTTTTTTAAGGCATAGTGGGGTTTCGGTATGACGGTAAACTTTTTCCCAAAGTACTATATTTTTTAGATTATAGTTTGTTGAGAGTAGCCTTTAGAAACAGTTTAGAAATTTTGAAGGCCTTGTTTTTTTTTACGAGTCTCAGACGTTACTGAGCCATTTTAATATGGCCTTAGCCTTTTTAGTTTGGGTGTTTCCCAGTTGGCTTGTTACCCCAAGTTATCCGGGCTTGCCTAAGATTATAGTTCCTGAGTGGGGATGGCCATAGCCTTTCAGGTTCGGCTGTTGCCTAATAGGTCTTGTTCCCCCGAGCTCTGATAGCCCGGGCCGTTAGAGTTTGACTTTGGATGGCAGTCCCCGAGTTAGAGCGATCCTTTGAACCCGGATAAAGGCGTCCCTTGGGATCGATATATTTAGGGGATCAAATATAGGAAATTCCTTAAGAGGAAAATATTTGTAAGGGACAAGATATTTATCTTCAAGGTAGAAACTTCTCTTTATTCTGTGCGTAATATATACGATCACACATGTGTACAAGATTTATGTCAGGGCTCGAGCAGTATATGTTGGCACGGTTTATTCGACCATTTGGTCCTTACAGTAAATCCTATCGATCGAGCCAAAAGTATTCGGTCACAAAGTTTCTTTCCTTGCTAAAGTCATTGTTAGAGGGTGATGCCCCCTAGTGTTTGAGGTTGATCATAGAGAAGCCTCAAATACTGTTGTTGTGTTCTTCAACACCGCTGTGTAGACGACCTTCAATTCTAAGTTAACACCGCTGAGACTTGGTTCTCCGACTTTGACCGGTATTAGAGTTGTGGCGCCCTAAACCAGTGAGAATGGGGTGTCCCCGGTACTGGACTTCGAGGTCGTACGGTATGCCCACATGACTTTGGGAAATATTTTTTTTTCCTTTTTTCCCTTGGCATCGATAAACCTCATTTTGAGGTTTAGGAGTATGGTTTTGTTAGTGGATTCTGCCTGTCCGCTCCCACTAAGGTGGTAGGGTTGATAGGATCCTTTTGATCTTATGGTTCTCGAGAAACTTGCTTACTTTGGTGCCAATGAACTGTTTACCATTGTCGCATACGATCTCGACCGACATTCTGAACTGGTATATAATGTGGTCCCAAATGAAATCAATGACTTCCTTCTCCCTGACCTTCTCGTATGCCTGGATTTCCACCAATTTAGAAAAATAGTCAATCATAAACTATGTAAATTGATCCTTACCGGGTGCCCATGGAAGACCTCATATACCTGTTCGGAATGCCAGCTTCCATCCCCCATTTCATGAATGGACAGGGTAACAAGACCAAATGCAGCATCTCCTCGGTTCGATGAATCATTGGAGCATGTATTTGACATTCATCACATTTTCGTACGAACTTCTTCGCGTCCTTTTCCATGTTGATCCAATAATAGCCGACTTTGATTACTTTATGAATTATTGATTTGGCGCCTGAATGATTCCCACAGGTACTTTCGTGAATTTCCCTCAGAACGTACTTGGTATCTCTTTGTCCTAGACATATCGTGAGCAGTCCATCGAATGTTCTTATGAACAGGGTCACGTCTTCGCACAAGCTAAACTGGGCCACCTTTGTATGTAGGGTCCTCGATTCCTTTGGGTCCGAGGGCAGTTTTCTGGTCTTCAGATATTCTATGTATTTATTTCTCCTGTTCCAAGTTAGGCTCGTTGAGTTTATCTCGGCGTGGCTTTCTTCCACTACCGATCTCATGAGTTGTACGACTGCCCCCGAGTTGAACTCAACGTCCTCGACCGGCAATCCCAAGTTAGTAAGGGCATCAACCTCATTGTTTTGATCCTGAGGTACGTATTGTAAAGTCCAATCCTTGAACTAATCTACTGTTACCTACAACTTATCCAGGTACCTTTGCGTTCTTTTTTCTCTGACCTCGAACGTCCCATTAACTTGGTTTACCACAAGGAAGGAGTCGCACTTAGCTTCGATCACCTCCTCCCCCACGCTTTTGGCTAGTTCGAGACCTACAATCATGGCCTCATATTCGGCCTCGTTGTTAGTCAATTTTACAGTCCTAATAGATTGTCTAACTACATTGCCTCTTGGTGGCTTCAATACAATGCCAAATCTGGACCCTTTTGCATTCCAGGCGCCATCCATAAATAGGGTCCATATCCTCGAAGACGTCCCCAAGTTCACCAGCAACTTTCTTTCGACCTCGGGTATTAGGGTTGGTGTAAAGTCATCCACAAAGTTTGCCAAAATTTGAGATTTAATGGCGATTCAGGGTCGATATTCAATATTGTACCTGCTGATCTCCATATCCCATTTGGCCAATCGTCCCGAGAGCTCGGGTTTTTGCATTATATTTCACAATGGGTAAGTAATCACAACACATATGGGATGGCATTGGAAATATGGTTTCAACTCCCTAGAGGCGCTTCGCAAAGTGAGTGCCAATTTTTCTAGGTGAGGGTACCTAGTTTGGTCTTTTCCTTGAGTCCTGCTAACAAAGTAAATTGGAAAAGCGTACCTTTCTCTTCCTGAACCATGACTCCACTTACCGCTACTTCTGATACCGCTAAGTACATGTATAGCTGCTCGTCCATGTTCGGAATATGAAGCATATGTGGGCTCAATAGATACCGCCTGAGTTCCTCCAAGGCCCGTTGGCACTCTGGTGTCCATGAGAAGTTATTCTTCATCTTCAATAGTGAGAAGAATCGGTGGCTCTTGTCAGAGGACCTCGAATCGCCCTAGGGCGACTATGTGTCCGGTTAATATTTGCACGACCTTCATATTGTCCACAATCGTGATATCTTCGATGGATCTGATCTTGTCAGGATTGATCTCGATGCCCCGGATGGATACCATGAACCCGAGGAATTTACCGGATCCAACTCCAAATGCACATTTCTCCGGGTTCAGCTTCATATTGTATTTTCTTCAATATGCTGAAGGTTTCCTGCAAATGTTTGAAATGGTCATCTGATCAAAGGGACTTAACCAACATATCTTCAATGTAAACCTCCATTGATTTCCCTATTTGTTCCTCGAACATCTACACATGCAGAGAACGCTACATATGCAGAGAATGTGGAGACTTCAGACGGTCGGAGTACTCCGACACAAAATGATTTGGTCCTACGGTTGGAGCAGAAGATACTAGAATTGAAAGGGGAGCTTGAGCAGGTCTGCAACTTGGTAAACCTTTCCCTCACCCTAAATATCCCAGGCATTAACCAACAAAATTCTCAAAACTCAGTACCTTCTCAAAACACACCAAACCAACATCCGCAAAATCCTCCCGCACCTCACCAATACACAACACCTCCTCAAAATTCTAATCCTCTATCCATACCAACACCCCCTCAACACCAACATCTCCCTACTCAATATCTACAAACCACTTACCATACTCCTCAGTATACCCCACAACCTATCTCTAATCCGCAAAATTCAACTAATGATCACCACTACACCCAAACCCCGGACATCTACCAAAACAATACCATGTACGTTGAAACCCTACCCCACTCCACTCAACCGACCTCATACACACCAGAATCTGCCGAGAAGGACCTGCTCATCAAGAATATGGCAGAGGAGCTCAAGAAGCTCAAAAGCCGAGTCCAGGGTGTTGAAAGAGGCAAAGGAATTGAAGGTCTGAGTTATGAGAATCTATGTATTCAGCCAGACGTGGAACTACCGGAGGGTTACATACCTCTTAAGTTCGAGATGTTTGACGGACATGTGACCCAAAGGTACATTTGAGAACATACTGTTAAAAGCTCGGGAGAGTTGGGAAGGACGAAAGGATTCGCATGAAGCTGTTCTTGAGAAGACTCACCGGAGACGCCCTACCTTGGTACATAAGTCAAAATACCAAGAAGTGGGTTAATTGGGTAAGCATGGCGTTAGACTTCATGGATCGATTCAGGTTCAATACAGAAAATGCACCGGACGTCTTCTACATACAGAACCTCAAAAAGAAATCGATAGAGATTTTCTGCGAGTATGCTACTCGATGGAGGTCAGAAGCTGCAAAGGTCATGCCAACATTGGAAGAAGAGCAAATGAACAAATTCTTCGTCAGGGTCCAGGATCCAAAATACTATGAGAGGTTAATGGTCATCAAGAATCACAAATTCCCCGACATCATCAAACTATGGGAAAGGATTGAAGAAGGGATCAAGAGCGGAATGTTAACCAATTTTGAGGTGTTGTAGGCTACGAACAAAGCATTACAGTCGGGGGGCATATCAAAGAAGAAAGAGATAGGGGAAGTGATGGTAGCCCAAGGTCCAAAATCTCCACTTACATACCAAACATCTCCGCCCGCATACCAACCATCACCTCCCAGATATCCTCAACCCGCTACCTCCTACCACACCTATAACACCCAACCAACCTATTGTCATTCAACTCCAGCTCGTCAAAACTATCAAAAATCCAGACCCAATTTCGATCGCAGACCACCCAGACAATATACCCCTATTTATGAACCCATCGACCAACTATATGAAAGACTAAAGGCTGCCGGATATGTCACCCCTATTCCCGCTGTTTCCATGTGAAGCTCCTCCCAATGGGTCAACCCAAACAAAACATGTGCATACCATTCCGACATGAAGGGACATACTATTGATGAATGCCTCACTCTGAAAGACAAGATTCAGACACTGATTGATAGCAAAGTCATACAAGCAAAGGAAGCCGCACCCAATGTCCGCAACAATCCCTTTCTAGACTATAGAGGTGAATGAGTAAATGTGATAGAAACTGATGAAGAATGGGATCCTGAAGGGTCAATTGGTCTTATCCGAGAAGGTGATGAACCTAAGAAACCTGCAGTGACACTCACTCCTATTGTGGTACAGATACAACCACCAGTCGAAGTTGAGCTAGCCGCATCCGTTCGAAATCGAAGTGATAGCACCTACAACTACACCTACACCATTTGAGGTAGAGGTAAATACACCCTTCACTGTGACGGTGGCATCCACACCGCCCTTCAATTCCAACACCGTACTTTGGGATTATGCTGCTGAAGCTAGGAGGAAAGGGAAAGAAAAAATGGAAGAGTCTGGTGCTGCACAAGGGATGACCCGAACTGGAAGAATCTATACACCGTATAATTTGGGAGGAACAAGTAAGGAAGCTGTTGCCAAACAACCCATCATTGAAACCGGTCCAGATGATCTCTGGAGGAAGGTACATGCGAGGGAATACTCTGTGGTAGACCATCTGAACAAAACTCCCGCCCAGATATCCATCCTGTCGCTGCTGCAAAATTCTGAGACGCATAGGAATGCTTTGATGAAGGTGTTGAATGAAGCGTACATGCCCAACAATATCACCAGTGGGGAAATGGCCAACATGGTGGGGCAAGTGCTGGAGAGCCATAAGATCACCTTTCATGAAGATGAATTGCCGCCAGGGGGACTGAGCCACAATAGGGCACTGCACATCACAGTGCAATGCGAGGATAAGTTTATTGCCAGGGTTTTGATACACGGAGGATCCAACCTCAACATTTGTCCATTGACAACTCTAAAAAGGTTGGGCAAGGGTTTACATGAAATAAGAGCAGGGACTATGAATGTGAAGGCTTTCGATGGGTGGCAAAGAGTCACAATTGGGGAAACCAATTTATGCTTGCAGATGGGTTCTACTTGGTTTAATGTTGAATTTCAGGTGCTAGACATATCCGCCTCCTACAATCTGCTGTTGGGACGACCTTGGATACATGTTGCTGGGGCTGTTGCATCCACTTTGCACCTGGCTATGAAATTTGAATGGAATCATCAAGAAGTAATCATTCGTGGAGATGGGAGCAATCCCATTTATACCAACCAAACTGTTCCGGTCGTGGAAAATAGAAGGAAGATGGGCGGAGAGACTTATCACTACATCGAGCGCGTCAATGCGATTGAGAAAGATAAATTTTGGAGCAACAAAATAGAGAGCATACCATCATGGTCGGGGTATGAGCCCGACAAAGGGCTTGGGAAGAAACTCTAAGGCATTACCAAGACAATACAACTGAAACGTCATGGTACAACTTTCAGTCTTGGATATCCGTATACCTGGAAAGAGTTTGATGATTGGTCACCGTCATGGCATGGTCCCTATTACCCTCTTAAGCAGCTAGTGCCACATCTGGGTCAGACCGTTAATCAGGCCGATACAATATGGGGATCCAAAGAAGAGGAAGCTTTGGCTTGGCTAAGGAACCCGTTCTTCGAAGACGAAGATATGGATTGCAATATGATAGTTGAAGAGGAGGAGGAAGAAGTCCTTATCATTCATGTAGTGGAGAGGGGAGCATTTTTCAGAAACTGGACCGCCATACCATCCACGGCCAGATGAGTCCCGGGCATTACTATTTCTTGTTTTGATGAACCAACGACTGTGACATGTAATGAGACAACACAACATAAGGATAGTGACTCAGAATAAATAGAAGAAGAAGACGTGATACCTTAAGAGATCATCAAAGAAGTTGAGAACTTTGAGAACAAACCCAAGTCCAACCTGGACGAGACCGAGGTAGTCAATTTGGGAGATTCTAAAATCATCAAAGAAACTCGCATAAGCATCCACTTGTCACCGTTAGAGAAGGAAGAATACACTCGCTTCCTAAGAGAATATGAGGACATTTTCACGTGGTCGTATAATGACATGACTGGTTTGAGCACATCCATAGTGGCTCATAAATTGCCTGCCAATCCAATGTGTCCGCCAGTAAAGCCGAAACTCAGAAATTTCAAACCAGACATGAGCTTAAAAATCAAGGAAGAAGTTACTAAGCAAATGAAATCCAAAGTCCTCAGGGTAGTTGAGTACCCAACCTGGTTAGCCAACATTGTATCGGTTCCGAAGAAATATGGAAAAGGTAGGGTGTGTGTCGATTATCGAGATTTAAACAGAGCAAGTCCCAAGGACGATTTCCCAATACCAAATATTCACATACTGATTGACAACTGATCATAACATGAGCTCCAGTCCTTTGTGGATTTCTTCGCGGGTTATCATCAAATCTGGATGGACGAAGAAGACGCAGAAAGACAACCTTCATCACACCATGGGGAGTGTATTGCTACAACATAATGCCATTCGGTCTGAAGAATGCTGGGGCCACCTACATGAGGTCCATGACAACCATCTTCCATGATATGATACACAAGGAGATAGAGGTATATGTTGACGACGTCATCATCAAATCCAAGAAAGCCATAGATCACATAGAAGACTTGAGAAATTTCTTTGACCGGCTGCGGAAGTACAATCTAAAGCTGAACCCCGCAAAATGTGCATTTGAGGTTCCTGCCAGAAAATTGTTAGGATTCATCGTCAGCCGGCGAGGAATCGAGTTGGACCCGTCAAAGGCCAAAGCTATCCAGGAGTTACCACCACCAAAGAACAAGAAGGACGTGATGAGTTTCCTGGGACGTCTCAACTATATCAGCCGCTTCATTGCACAATCAACAGTGATATGTGAGCCAATTTTCAAAATGCTGAAGAAAGATGCCGCAACTAGCTGGACCAAGGATTGTCAGAAGGCTTTTGACAAAATCAAGGAATACCTATCCACACTACCAGTCCTAGTCCCGCCAAAACCTGGTAGGCCGCTACTACTCTACCTTGCAGTATTAGATGGGGCTTTCGGTTGTGTTTTGGGAGAACATGACGAGACGGGAGAAAAGAGCAAGCCATATATTATCCGAGTAAGAAGTTCACACCTTATGAAGCATGGTACTCTTTGCTGGAACGCACCTGCTGTGCTCTGACATGGATAGCTCAGAAACTGAGGCACTACTTCTGTGCCTATACCACATATCTTATATCAAGGATGGATCCTCTGAAGTACATCTTTCAGAAGCCTATGCCTACATGAAAGTTGGCCTAGTGGAAAATATTGTTGAGTGAGTTTGATATCATCTATGTAACTCAGAAGGCAGTCAAAGGACAAACATTGACAAATCATCTTGCCGAAAATTATGTACGAGGAGAATACGAACCACTAAAAACGTATTTTCTTGACGAAGATATTGCTGAAGCCTACGATGGTTGGAGACAATTTGTTGACGGAGCTGCAAATTTCAAGGGAGTCGATATCGGAGCCGTATTGGTATCGAAAATCGGTTAGCACTACTCGGTGTCTGCAAAACTCAGGTTTCGATGCACCAATAATATGGAGGAATATGAAGCCTGCATATTAAGGCTCAATTTGGCCGTCGACATGAATATTCAGGAATTTCTAGTAATTGGTTATTCAGACCTGCTGGTACACCAGGTGCAAGGAGAATAGGATACAAATAATACCAAAATACTACCGTATATGCATCACGTACAAGAGATGATGAAGAGGTTCGCAAAGAAAGAGTTCTGGCATGTCCCTAGAATCTAGAATGAATTCGCAGACGCATTGGCCACCCTGTCATTCATGATACAGCATCAAGACAAGAATTTCATCGATCCCATTTCGGTAAGAAATCATAATCAGCCGGCGTACTGTGCTCATGTCGAAGAAGAGACGGATGGAAATCTGTGTTTCCATGATATCAGGGAATATTTGGCAAATGGAGAATATCAAGAGCATGCCAACCACACTCAGAAATGTACATTTCGGAGGTTGTCCAACCATTTCTTCCAAAGCGGAGGAATTCCGTATAGAAGAACTCCTGATCTAGGACTGTTACGGTGTGTTAACGCTAAAGAGGCTTCCAAATTGCTCGAAGAAATACATGCCGGAACCTGCAGCCCACATATTAACGGTTCCGTCTTAGCCAAGAAGATACTCAAGGCCGGATATTTTTGGATGACTATGGAAACAGACTGCATCCAGTATGTCCAAAAATGCCACCAAGGCTAGATACACGTAGATATGATACGGGTGCCACCAAACGAGCTCAATGCAACAAGTTCATCTTGGCCTTTTTCCACCTGGGGAATGGATGTCATCGGTCCAATCGAACCCACCGCCTCGAACGGTCACAGTTTCATTTAGTGGCCATTGATTACTTCACTAAATGGGTTGAAGCTGCATCCCACAAAGTTGTAACTAAGAAAGGCGTTGCAAATTTTGTCAGGGATCATATTGTCTGTCGATTCGGGGTTCCATAGTCCATCATCACCGACAATACCGCCAATCTCAATAGTGATCTGATGAAAGGCATGTGTGAAACTTTCAAAATCAAGCACAAGAATTCCACAGCATACATGCCTCAAATGAACGGAGCCGTGAACATCAATAAGATACTAAGAAAAATTGTAGAGAATCACAAGCAATGGCACGAGAAGTTACCATTTGCCTTATTAGGATATCGCACCACAATCCGCACATCAATAGGGGCAACTCCTTATTTGCTGGTCTACGGTACTAAAGCTGTCATTCTCGCCGAGGTAGAAGTTCCTTCTTTGAGAATCATACAAGAAACTGAACTCAGTGACGCATAATAGATAAGTAGCCGCTACGAGAAATTATCCCTCATAGATGGAAAAAGGTGAATGAAGTGTTTCATGGCCAACTTTATCAAAAAAGAATGTCTAGAGCTTTCAACAAAAAGGTCAAACCAAGACAGTTCACACCAGGGCAACTGGTGTTGAACCATATCATTCCACATCAAGATGAAGCCAAAGGGAAATTTTTATCCAACTGGAAAGGTCCTTTCATGGTTCACATGGTATTGATAGGAGGAGCACTTATACTCGCAGAAACGGATGGAGAAATCTGGCCAAAGCCTATCAACTTAGACGTAGTCAAAAGATACTCTGTGTAAATCTATTTGCATTTTTTCGTATGTTGTAATTGAACTACACTTGACCTAATTCCCGTTTAAGAGGGGATACGTAGGCAGCCTTGTGGGTTCGGTCACAATTAGAAACTGGGGCAGAATTTTGAGGAGGACCCTCAAATTCTGAAGCAAGTTCAGCCAACATCATAACATACAGAATATCCAGAAGGTCATTTAGATAACTAGGGACGAATTTTGAGGAGGACCCTCAAAATTCTATGGCAATGAGGTTGCAATTTCGCTGATAACGTCACATCACTGGTTCATCTAATTGATTTCTTAATTTGCATATAACTATGTCTTTGAAAACCATACACGCATACTTTTTGAAAAGAAACTTTATTTTTTAGCCAAGTGCTACCCATGGGGACTTGAACAGGACCCTCCGGCAGAGGGGAGCAAAGCAAGAAGACGAAGGCACGAACCAACCTCCCCCGCAAAACTCAAAATTTTTCTTTGGATGCAGGAATAGGTCATCGCCATAAGCATCGTCACAACAACAGAAACGCTATGCATAAACATATTTCCAGCTAAGAATACTTCTCTCTTACTCAATTCTTGCATGAGGATAAGCCCTGCCTCCCTATTTGCATAAGGCTAAGCACTGTCTTCTCTTTGCATGAGACCAAGTACTGTCTCGATTCTTGCATGAGGCTAAGCCCTGCCTCCCTATTTACGTAAGGCTAAGCATTTCTCTTTGCATGAGACTAAGCACTGTCTCAATTCTTGCATGAGGCTAAACCCTACCTCCCTATTTGCATAAGGCTAAGCATTGCCTTCTTTTTGCATGAGACTAAGCATTGTCTCAATTCTTGCATGAGGCTAAGCCTTGCCTCATATTGGCATAAGTCTAAGCATTGACTTCGCTTTGCATGAGACTAAGACTTGTCTCAATTCTCGCATGAGACTAATCATTGTCTCAATCCTTGTATGAGACTAATCACTGTCTCGATCCTTGCAAGAGACTAAGCATTGTCTCTCTTTCATAAATGTTGCTCTATTCTAAACCTTGCATTATCCTCTTCTCTCAGGGCTAAGCTCTGCCCCAAACTCTGTACAAGACTAAGCTATGTCTTGTTATTTCCTCTGGCATCATGTCTCTGTACCTCATGGGCTGATATGTAGCCAACTTGTCCGAAGGCGTCATAGTCTGAAGGCATCATCCTCATAGAATGAAGACACCATGCCATGGCATGGGGATATCTCAATCTTGCACATCATTATTCAAAGGCATCATGGTTCAGAGGCACTATCTTCATGGCTCGAGAATGTCATTTCATGGCATGCGAATCCCTTACCGTACAATTCATGGCTCAGGACATCATGGTCTAAGGACGTCACCCTCACCGTCCAAAGGCAATCTTCATGGTCCAAAGGGAATTTTTATCATGTATAAATTTGCGCAATAATCAATACACACTTGCATGGAATCGTATTTTGAGTTTGCAGGTAATCTCAGGAGCAACCGTTCTCCTAACAGGAGCAATCTTCGCTTCAGTTTCCATTCAACGTTCATATCCTTCAAATTATTTTAAACATAACCGATCATCATCCTTTACCCGTTCCCATATGATAATCGTTCTAGTATCCATAACCATATCTAGATACATCCATTCATAATCTCAATATTGTTCGTGCCCAGAATATCTTGTCAGTTCTTACAACAACTCCATCGGCTTATTCCACCGTTGGATCCAAAACTACACACGACCTGATTCCTGTAAAACCAGGGATATGTAGGCAGCTCAGAAGTCAGAGTGCGGCCTCTATCTTTCAAATCACCCCATTCGGTCAAAATCAGTCATTATTTCTTTACCCGGCAACTCTTTCATCCTTTCCGGGTAAAGAGGGGCAGGTGTTGATACCCAAATTTTCCCTCATATATTTCAAATATACATATATACTTTCAAAAGAGTGCATATGATTCATCATTTGATTCATGAACACATACAAGTATTTTTCCTAATTTTTCCATAATTTTAAAGATTTTTAAATCAATTTATTCCCAAATTTTATTAAATAAATAATCATTAATTGCATCACAAATAATTGTCATTGATTTTATCACTAACTTCATCATTTATATCCATATTAAGCTTTAAATATTTTTGGTGCATTTATTATAATTACATTTGCATTTTAGGCTAAAATTGCATTTTTTGCAATAATAGCCCACATACACTTATAATTACTTTATATATGCAAAATAATAACTTTTTATACTTTTATAGTTATAAATAATTATTTTTTAATCATTTTTATGCACAAATAGTATTTTTACTCAAAAGGTAAGCTTTAAATACACTAGATCATATGCATAATTAACAATGTAAAAATAGTACAATTATTTATAGTAATAATTGTATCTAAATTCATCCTATGCTATTATAACTATAAAAGTATAAAAAGTTATTATTGTTACTATTGGTGTCTAAATTCATCCTATGCTACTGTTTTATGCATATCCCGATAATATTTGTTTACTAAAAAAACTAGGGTTTACTTTGTTTCTCTTCAGATATGATTCGTTATTGATTATGTATGTATTGCGTGCTTTTGTGTGTTTGACTTTATAATTTTTCCTTGTTTATGCGATTCAATCCCTGCTACTATATAAACCCCTCCCCTTTCCCCTTTAGGACAGACGAGAATGACTGTAATCTCACTAAAAACATAGGGTTTGGCTCTGTGTTCTCTTTGCTATCTCGTTTTACTTATGGTTTTGGCCGGAAAGCCAAGGCCAAATATTCTGGGCTCTCGACTATTGTGGTGTTATTCTTGTTTTTCCTGCCTAACCGGTGAGTCACTACACCTTTGCCGTTTGATTCTTATGCATTTGTGACATATGCCTATGATCCGGTGTATTTAAAGCTTACCTTTTGAGCATGATCCTTCCAATTTCATGTTTATATGAGTTCTTTAGTTCTCTAATTAATACTATTAGTTCTGAGACTGGTTGTTTTGAATAATTTGAGTCCTCTCATGTCTTCTCATTTGTTTCATGTATGCTATTTTGCTAGTTTTGAACTTGCCCTGAATTTAGCAATCTTTAGGGTAATACTAGGATGTTTATCAGCTCACCTGTCCTGAATCTTTACAAAGTTTGTATTGTTATTAAACCCTTTTCTGTCACTCATGTACCCTGGTAGCTTGTCCTTTAGTGTGTCTTTCATTCATTTGGATTCCATATGATTATTTGACTTTTTGCCTTCATACCATGCCTAAATATTGCCCGTGATTGAACAAAGCTTGACCTTAATGCTAGCATGTATACTTAGCCTAGTTAGACCTTACAAGCCTTAACCTATTAAGTACTATGCATTTGAGCATGAACAATTCTGCAAGTCTTGCCAATTTATTTTCTTAGATCCTTCAATGTAATTCTGCCTATATGTTCAAACCTTGCTGTCTAGTATTATGTGTTTTGAACTCTGTTATGTTGGCTTCCTAAAATAAAACATGTTTTAAAATCTGTCCCTTAACCATTGCCTCTTTTTATGTGCTGCTTATGCTACCTTAAATCCCCATTCTTAGGTCCTTTAGGTTCTATCCTTAACCTCCCCAGTGTGAGAATTGCTCGTAGTCCATATGAGACCCTTGTGAACTCTGACATACTAGGGTTAGGTTTATAAGCTCCTTTGAACTATTTCTGAGCATTTGTTCTCTAGTGTGAGCATTGCTCTGGGTTCTTGAAGCCCTGGAGAACTTTGACACACTAGAGATCTGGGTTCTGTGTGCTATGGGTGAATCATTCACCACTAATTGTTCTATACCTGTGAAATGAACCTTGGAGCTGTTATGGGTTGAAGGCCTGGGTTGCCAGGTGTATTTTGTCATGTTATAGGCTCTCTATAGTTTATTTTATTATGTAATTCATTCACTAACCTAGTGTGTAGTAATTTTGTAACAAACAATTCTGAGGTATTTAGTAAAAATTTGGAAGGGTTTCTTATTTTCATTTGAAAAGTCGGGTAGAAATTCTGCCTATAGGGTCTCTATTTGTGCTGTTGGTTCTGCTTACATGTTTCATATCATGTTTATTAAAATTGTATAGGTTCTATATTGTGTTTACATACTAGAAATCCTGCCCATAGGACTAATATTGTGATATGTTGGAAATCCTGCCTTTAGGTGTATCAATTTGCCCAGTAATTGTGTGTTAGCAACTATGCCTATAGGACCAATACTTGGTTTAATTGTTTTCTGGATCAATGTGTATAAATTCCTACTCATATACTACTTAATGGTATAAATCATGCCTATAGGATAGAAATCAGTTCAATTATAGAAATCATGCCTATAGGATTAAAATCAGCTCAATTCTAGAAATCATGCCTATAGGATTAAAATCAGTTCAATTTTAGAAATCACGCCTATAGGGTTGTAATCAACGCACTTGTAGAAATCATGTCTATAGGATTCTATTAACTAATTCTGAATACGATTATCACTGTCAATCACCTAGGTAACATGCCTACAGGATTAAATAATAGTTCTGGACTTATGCTTGTGATTTGTTGTTATTCATTATCGTATGAAACACCCAGATATTGCGCTGAGCTAAATTCAGTAGGCAAATATACATGTAGGTCCTAATACTCGCATTAAGAAACTAATTCTACATACGACTACCTGCATGTTCAACATCACATAGATATCCTGCCTATAGAACATCACATAGATATCTTGCCTATAGAACTCTACGATTAATAAAACCTGTTAATTAGTTGCGTGCATTTGATGTTTATGTGTGGAGGTTAACTTGAGCCCATATCTGTCTTTATTTGAAAAATCCTAACTGTTTTGCTTGTCGCCTAGTATTTTACAATTTTGAGCAACTTAGGCCTAGTATAGAACCATCCTAAATAGAGGTCCCAATGCCTCCAGGACCTTAGGTAAGGGACGAGTAGTGCACGCATAGGACATGAGTTAGAATCAACTAGAGCGCTTTAGGTAAAAACTCAAAGATAGTAATCGGGTAGCAGTAGATGATAGTCTGTGCCCGCTGAATAATATGAGTAACACCCCCCATCTTGGGGGAGTTACGAAGTATTATTTATGTTGCACGAGTGATCCTATAGGCTAAATAATTTAGGACCCCCCATCCCTATTAAATAGTTTCTTCGCTTTCTTAGACTAATTCATATAATTTAAGTTCTGCCAGGACCCACCGTTGTGGGCCTCGAAGGGTGCCTAACACCTTCCAATCAAGGTAATTTGAACCCTCACCCGATCTCTGGTGATGCAAACTAGTATAATCTGAGTTATTTGCTATAGGTGCCCTAACGCGCATTAATCCGTTAGGTGACGACTCTAACAACCAATTCATTTTCCCTCCTCTCTCAAAAGAAGTTGTCAAAATATCGAAACCCGATTTTGCGAGAAAAAGGGGGCGCGACACATAGCAAAATGAGTCAATAGAATTAGGAGGTAAGTTGTGATACCAAATCATAGCTCCTTTTGACAGGTCTCCCCGAACGTTTTCAACAAGACAAACTTTATCTTATCACCCTCCAAGTCGTTCCCTTTGATGGACCATGATTTGGAGGTTACATGCTCATTTGGGTCGGTCATTCCGTTGTACTTAGGAATCTCGGACATGCGAAACTTCTTAGGGATCGGCTTTGGATCTGCGCTCGGAGGAAAAGGTTCTTGCACGAATTTCTTGGAATCCAGGACTTTCAATATTGGCGGTGCTCAAGGGATTTCGTCGACCCAGGAATGATAGGTTTCCACCCTTTTGTCATTAGCTTCCATTTTCCTCTCCCCCAGATTCTACCCATTTTGTCAGTTCCTCGAGCATCTTTATGATCTCGGGGTTAGTCTGCGATTGATTTTCGTTCGACCTTTCTACGACCGGCTCATCCCTGCGGGTGACCTCCCCGGGCGGATTGGGTTCAATTCTTCTCGGCGCGTGGCTTTGGTTATGCAACTGGGCTATCACCGCATGTTGAGGCTGCAACATTTTGAAGAACACCCGTAAATTGATCCCGTCTCCTCCAATGTTTTGCGTATTTTGTTCTGTCGATCGGGCTCTACCATGGATGCTATTCTCGAGGTCGGTCGACAGATTTGTGTTGATGGCCACATGTGAGATAGCGTCAATGGGGTTCGCGATTGGATATCTGATGGGATCAACGAGCGGTACTCCATCACTGGACACTATATTGTTATTTTTTCCGTGATGATCAGACTCATTTTCAACATGTAAGGGTGCTGACTGAGAGTTTGACATTTTGAGGTTTAACATGAAATTAGAGACACTTCAAAGAACAAGTGTAAAGTAGTGTGTGTTATGAATTTTTTTTATCAAATAGACACTATTATCCTTAGCCCCATGGTGGGAGCCAAGCTGTTTACCCTCAAAATCGGATACCAATTGAATTTGTAAGTGGTTTTAAGGATATGTGGATTAACTTGACACAAAGTGATAAATTAAGTTGCAATTGAAATAAACAATTACAAAGTAAATTCAAACCACACGAATTGGACAATTTCAATCATGGAAGGTCAGTCACCCTCGAACCTGATGCACTTCGATCGATATCGAGATAAAAAGAACAAGATATTAACGAGAAAAAAAGAATAATGTATTGCTTTTGAGTGCATGTTACAATATGTTTTATGAATTATTAGACCCGCTTTATATATTAAAGGAGTCATATTTTTGGTACAATTCTATAAAAGGTAAAAAAATCGCTTGATTTACTGATAGTCGGTTCCTTATTTATACGTGCCGAGATTCTTGCCGTAATATCCGACCGGTCATGGATATTTAGGCCTTCTGTTGGCCATGCTAACAATGTTTCTTTGAACTCGTTCGAGGCTAAGACCGATTCCGGGATCACGACCGTGATATTCTTCGAAGGCAGGCGTTCTGCCCCTGGGTTCTAGCTTGATGGGACTTGGGGTCAATCTTCAGTCCTTTATTGCCATGTTTCAGGCCTGGCCTACCATATCGTAGGTGAGATCGATTTGATTGTATACATTATATATTCTTCGAAAGAAAATACTGCAAGCTATAAAATAGTTTTTGTTTCCCAAACAATATTTCTGACGTACTGATCTCCAAATATCGATTACCACTTAATGTATCGTGTGTTTCAAAAAGGAAAAAAAAGTGATACATGATGTCACGACTTGAAACCCACACAAGATATGACCTCCCTCTTGGAATGGATCAATTCATCACGCTGACCCTAATTTAATAGTGTTAGATTATGGGTCGTGGGTCGCTCCATGAGGGCTGATTCCACCCGGTTAGGCAAAGTTAGTGAGAGAGGTTAATAGAAGTTACCATTAAATCACAAACTCCCACTAAAGTGAACATGCAAAAAAGGGAGTGGTGGGTTATCTTCCTTAACCGCTATTACTCAGCCTATTTATGTTAAAGAAAAAACACCGAACTTTTTTAAGCGTTGTATTTTTCTCTCTAACTAATCCTATTTACACGAAAAACACACACAAGTTAGGATATTTAATTAGTGAAAGATTAAATTTGTTTCCTAGTGATTCAAAGATTGATTTGGGGCAATTCTTTTGGTGAAATTTCCGCTACGTCAATAAGGTACACAACTCATTGTTCAAGCCGTCACTGATAACAAACAAATAGCACTTAGGACTTTGGAGCCTTAGTTTTCTATCATAATTATTAAGGTGCTGCGTGCTTGGGTTATTAGTATCTACCACCAGAAATGATCAAATGACAAAAACATCCACCAAAGTGACGATAGTTAGAAGTACGAGATTGACCAAAATCTTTATCTTTCCATACCGTTTTTACCACTGTTTACCCTTAAAATTGGATAACGATTAAATTTATAATGTGTGGTTTTAATGAGATGTGATTTCACTCAACACCAATTGATAAACAAGAAGATAAATGACAGAATTGAATTATAAGTAAACAAACTAGTGTTTAAACAAAAATCTGCCCTCGAGTCGAAGTACTCTCGAACTGATTGGTGCAAGAACATTTTAAAAATATAACAAGCTGATGAACAATAATGTAAGCGAGAAAGAGAATTATATTTCTTTGATGTCTGTGAATGATGTGTTACAAATGATTAGAACTCCCCTTTATATAGTAGGGGAATTCCATTTATGATATAACTCTAATTATAAAAGGAAATCCCATGATTAGTTGATTAATCATTTCTAATTTGATCTGTTCCGAGATTCACGCCATGATCCTCGACCAATCACAGAGATCTTGCCTTTATGTTATTGTGGTATCTTCGATCTTACTCATGTTTGTTTTATTTGGCTCTGATTGCTACTAGCCTCAATCTTGACAAGTACCTCAATTTCGTACTCGGTAGTTTATCCTCGTGTTTTAGACTGTTCCGTCACGAAGTTGTCCTTCGATGCAACCTCCTGGTCGTGATCAAATAGTAAAATTGAGCGGGCCCAATTTTATCCGTATACAGATAGTCCCCTCATTTTATGGAATGTAATGACAATAAACGAATTAAGCCTTTGATTTTTTACCTCGACTCGTCATGACGTCATCCCCGTGACGTAAGCAACGGAAGTGACCGAAACATCCTGTCAGCACAGTTTCCCAAATCATTAATGAGTGTAGTTGGCGGTCGGCCACTAGTGCTTTTGAACCGTCGCCGTAAATCCCATAAATAGGCCCTCTCCGTATTGATTCAAACTTTACTTTCACTTTTCTTCTAATCTCCAAAGCTTTTACCTCTCATAAGTTCTTTCCTTCTACAAATCTTCAGGTTTTCACTGTTAATCTTTCTCAAACATCAAGTTTTACTATCTCCCTTTTTCTTCGAACTCATAGAAAAATTTCCAAAATATCGAAAAAAGTTTCGGAAAAAGAAGCTACTTCGCCTTCTCAACCAGCCGGTGGGAAAACGCCGGTGGAACCACGCCTTAAAGAGTGTATTCCTGAGGGGTGTTCATTAAACTCCGACTACAAAACAGATAAGGCTTCGTCGTTTCCAGGTCGGTGCGAGCCAGTGTCGAGATATATATGCTCGATAACTGAGGGATACCTTAAGCAGGTAAAGAAAGACTACAACTGGGGATGTATTTCCATACCTCTGTTTTGCGAATAGCCCTAGGCCAAATCCATCCCTCTGTTTTGCGAATAGTCATCCTGCTTCGATTCTTCTCGAGCAAAGTCGAGGGGATGTCTTTCACCCTCGACCACCTCATTAGATTGTACATCCCCCGTCTCTATTAAGGCGGGTTGATTAAAATCCAACGTCGATCTACCAAGGTGTTGTTCTCGAGCATCGATGAGGACAAAGATCCAGGCTTGATGGGCAGGTTTGTTCGAGTCAGGACCTCTGACCTAATCCCCACGGAGAAGATGACATTTCCTCAAAAATGGAACATGAAGCGTAAGTATCATCTCACTGCTAGCTTCCATGCACAATTTCATTCTTTTGCTTTTTCTCATTAATAACTTATTTCATGATGTAGCCGTTGCTTGGATGCCCCGCGCTATCCCCGACCTTGAGAGGTGGGTTCAGAACCTTGCCTCGACCTCCACATACGCCGAGCGTTATTGGTGTGATTTAGCAACAGGCCGATGGGAGGCCAAGAATCATGGTAAGCCCTTCTTTTCATACATGGTTTGATTCAGGTGACTTTATTCTACTTTATTCATTTTTCTTGTGTGCAGTCCTTGGCAATCATACGGTCATGAGGCCCCCGTCTGGCGAGGAGGAGACTTCGACCCCCGTTTCGAAACCGGCGAAAGATAATAAGAGGAAAAGGTCCTTGACCTCTGGGGTGCCAAAACCAAGGAAAAACCATGTTCATAAGCTGAAGACGGACACTATTGTCCTCCATGCGGATGTACTTCAACATATAAGCGAGGAAGAAGAAGAAGAAGACGAGGGATCCGTACTGGTGGCTCGAGTGAAGAAAACCATCAAGGTTCTGAAGGCTACTGAATTGGTGGTGGTTGATGAAGTCCCGCTTCGAACTGAGGGGGTCTTAGAGAAAGACTCGGACAAAGTCCCCGAGTCATCGAAGATCGAGGATGTCCCCTGCCGAAGTGAACAAACGGCAGGTACATCTGAGGGAGACGGCCCTGAAGCCCTTCGGATTGAAAAGTATGTCCCAAGTGACTCACTCGGGACAATAGTGATCGGAGACTCGCCTACTGTCCCTGCTTTCTTCGAAGATGCAGTTCGGGATGCCCAAGCTTTGAGGACCCTCGAAGTAGATGGAGTTCATGGAGGGAAGGACTCATTCGTTGATTATTTTGCCAGGGTAGAAGATGCTACCCGTTCGAGTGACGCATCGAGCCTCTTTGACGAGGCTCAACAATACTTGAATTGGGTGAGTCCCAACTTCCTTTTACTATTTCATACTTAGTTTATTTCATCTCTCCCTGTCTAATTTCCTTTCTTTTTTCTGTAGAGGCTTTGGCACTCCATCAGGAGGCATTTTCCAAGTCCTAAGAAGATCTGAGCCGATGTGAGGCCGACCTTCAAGGGCTTTCGAAGGAAAGGAATGCTCTCAAACGTCTCTGCGGGCAAAAGGATGAGGAGATCAAGGACCTCCGAGCCGAATTGGCTAAGGCTCACAAGGATCAGATCGACCTGATCGAGCAGGTAAGGTACTCTTAAAAGCTCATGGTCTTGATTCGAGAATGGAAGCTAATATTGTAATATCACAGCTACAGCAAAAGATCGAGAGGATCGAGCACTTCCGTGAGGAGATCAGTATGATAAAGGCGGAGTCCTATGGGTGGAAAGAAGGCACGGACCGCCTTGCTACAGGAAAAAAGGCTGCTCGAGCCCAATTATTATCGGTCGAAAGCCAGCTTTAAGGCATGATGGAGAAAAGCTCAGCTCAGGCAAAGAAGATAGAGGAGCTCGAGGCTCCATTGGATTCTAAACTCACAAAGGCTAAATATGAGGCCGAAAAGGCAAAGACCGAGGTTGAGGCGATCGTGGATGTCTACCGAGATGATGCTGAAGCCGCTCAAGTCCAAGCGAGAGAGGCCGCCGAGAATGCTCAAACTCAAGCACATTGGGTTGCTTAACTTGCCAAATACCAATCTCAAAAGCAAACCCTCGAGGAGATCCATGATCAAGGTTTCGATCTTACTAAGGAGATAACAAAGGCTAAAGAGCATGAAGCTGATGCTAGAGCGTTGGCCTCTTCTGATGACGACGACGACGATGATGGCAACAAGAGTGGGTCCGAAAATTGGGAGGAACTCGACGAAGAAGCTGCCCCAAAGAACAATTAGGAGCCTTTGTATTTTTTCTTCTTTTTTCTTTTGTGTCTTGATCGGTCTTTTTAAATATCTTCATATGTATAAAACATTTGCTTTTCGCTGTTTTGTCTTTATCTCGATTTTTTCCTCGTGAAAGTTCTGATTCGCTTATGTCTTGTGAAAATTTTGATTCACTTATGCCTTGTAAAATTTTTGTTTGTAAACTCTAAGCTTAGGCAACTTGATCGGAGTCGGACTACTGTAGTCTTTGTAGTCGAGTGAGTACTTGCTTGAGCTCAAGGTAGGATGACCCTTAGGTTTTAGTTGAGTGATTATGACTTCTCGAACTCAAAAAATATAATGGCCCTTAGGCTCTTGAATTGGGCCGATATAGCCTCAAAAGAATGGCTTTTTTCTCTTTTCGACTTAAAAAGTTAATCATATAAAAATTTGTCATGCCTTAGCACGAAATAAGTATATACCCGTTAGGTTTTTCAGGGTTTAGTGTTATCGAAACCCTTGCTTTTTGTGCCTTTGAACAAAATTGTTCAGTACAAAATTATTCGAGGGTTTGAATAGTTCGATACCCCTTCGGGTTTATCGAGGGCTGGCGTTGTTGAAACCCTTTTGTTAATTTGCCGAAGGTAGCCTTTTTAACCGGTTTATAAAAGTATTCGAAGTCCTGTTTTCATTACGGAATTCGGATGTCTCCGAACCGTGTATGTTTGGCCGTAGCCTTTGTATTTGCCTCTTGGGATTATTTCCCGATTATACTTCAAACTTATTCGAAGTGTCAGTCCCCAAGTGGGGTGGCCTTGGCCTATAAAATCGAGAATTGCCTTTTTAAGGTCTTATGATCTCGAGGTTTGATAATTCGATCATGTCAATTTTTGGGCGGCAGTCCCCGAGTATGGGGTAAGTTGTTTGAACTTCGGTTGTGACCGATGCTTAAGACAGTTTCTACAATGAATCATAAGTATGAAATTGTAAAGCATAAATTTTTCTAAGGCATGGAACATGTGGTAAGAAAAATACTTCTTACAATAGATTATACATGCGTACATGTTTTTCCATTAGAGCTCGAGTAACCTACATGGACACGGTTCATTTGACCGTTTGGCCCTTTACATAATTTACCTATCGAGACCTTGTTGACACGAAGTACTTTCCTTGTAATCATCTGAGGGTGATGCCCCCCAGTATTCGAGGTTGATTTTAAAGAAGCCTCGAACACTGTTGAATTGTTCTAAGTTATCACGAACAATGGTTGCCTCGTTAAAAACCTCGCCGGAAAAACCCATTTGGGAAAAAACCCGGTCTAAGGGAAAAAGAGTGCAACACGTGCTTTCTGACTTAAGGACTTCGTGTTTGGAGAAAACTTCGATATCTTCGATCGAACACCTGCAACAAGTTAGTATGAAATATAAATGAAAATGGAGAAGGTCATACCTCAACAATAATATCGTTTGAGTAGTGATGTGTTCCAATTATTTGGTAACTGCTCGTCGTTCATCGTGCCAAGTTTGTAGGATCCTTTTCCGATGATATTGAGGACCTAATATGTTCCCTCCTAATTTGGGCCAAGTTTACCTTCATTTGGATCTCGAGTACCGAGGGTGACTTTTCTCAGAACTAAGTCACCGATTCTAAAGTGTCGAAGATTGGCTCTTCGGTTGTAGTACCTTTCGACCCGCTGCTTATGTGCAACCATTCGAGCGAGGGCGGCTTCCCTTTTTTCATCTAGCAATTCGAGGGTTGTATTCGTAGCCTCGTGATTTAACTCTTATCGAAACCTGATGCTAGGTTCCCCCACTTCGACCGGGATTAAAGCTTCGGCGCCATATACTAAAGAGAATGGTGTTGCCCCAGTACTGAATTTTGACGTTGTTCGATATGCCCAGAGGACCTCGGGAAATATTTCTCTAAATTTTCCCTTAGCGTCATTCAATATTTTCTTTAGATTATGAATGATGGTCTTGTTCGTCAATTCGGCCTAACCGTTCCCACTATGGCGTCAACAAGATCCTTTTTATTTTGTGGTCTTCGAGAAACTTTGTTACTTTGCTGCCAAGGAATTGCTTTCCATTGTCGCATATGATCTCGGCATGCATCCTGAACCGCATATAATGTGGTCCCAAATGAAGTCTATAACTTCTTTTTCTCTGACTTTCTCGAAGGCATGTGTTTCAACCCACTTAGAAAAATATTCATTCATAAATAAAATGAATTTAGCTTTACCTGGTGCCAATGGTAGAGGTCCGACGATATCAATTCCCCATTTTATGAACGGCCATGGGGATAGGGCTGAATGGAGTTGTTCTCCGGGTTGGTGGATCATCGGCGCATAAATTTGGCAGTTGTTGCACTTTCGAACGAATTCCTTAGTATCCTTTTCCATATTAGCCCAATAATATCCTGCTCTGATGACTTTGTGAACCAATGATTCGGCACCAGAATGATTTTCGTAAGTGACCTCGTGGATTTCCCGTATAACGTAATCGGTGTCTACGGGACCCAAACATATTGCCAACGGTCCATCGAACATCCTTCTGTATAGTGTTCCATCTTCGGCCATTGTGAATCGTGCGACCTTTGTTCGTAGAGTCCTCGATTCCTTAGGGTTCGATGAGAGCTTCCCATTTTTGGGTACTCGGTATATTTATTCCTCCAATACCAGGTTAGGCTCGTGGAGTTTTTTTCGGTGTGGACTTCTTCGATCACTAATGTTGAAAGTTGTACGTCAGTCCCCGAGCTAATTTTGTCGTCTTCGAATAATGACCCCAAATTTGCAAGGGCATCGACCTCGCTGTTAGTCAACTTAGAAGTTTTGATAGATTGTCTAACTGTATTTCCCATGGGCGGCTTCAAAACGATGCGTAGACTAGACCCCTTCACGTTACCGTTTTTAATAACAATTCCTTTTCAACCTCGGGTACGAGGGCTGGCATGAAGTCGGCCAAGAAGTCTTCTAAGATTTGAGACTTGATGGCCGTTTGGGGTTGATACTCGATATCATACCCACTGATTTCGAAGGCCCATTTAACCAATCGGCCCGAGAGGGAGGGCTTATGCAAAACATTGTTGTGGGTACCGGGTCTCGACCTCACCTAAAGTTCGACTAACATAGTAAACAGGAAATTGCGTACCTTGCTCCTCTCAAACTAGGACTCCACTTATCGTGACTTCTGAGACTTCTAAGTATAAGTAGAGTTGCTCGTCCGCTTTCGGAGTATGGAGCAGTGGTGCGGTCGAGAGGTATTGCTTTAATTCTTCCAATGCTTGTTGGCATTCCGGGGTTTAAGCAAAATTTTTCTTCTTTTTGAGCAGTGAGAAGAACCTATGACTTCGATCTGAAGACCTCGAGATGAACCATCCTAGGGTGTCTATCTGTCCTGTTAATCTTTGTACGACCTTAATGCTGTCCACCACTGTGATGGCTTCGATCGCCTTGATTTTATCGGGGTTGATCTCGATCCCCCTATTTGACACCATAAAGCCGAGGAACTTGCCCGAACCGACTCTCAATGCACATTTCTCTGGATTGAGCTTCATGTTGTATTTTCTCAATATGTTTAAGGTATCCTGCAAATATGTTAAATGGTCCTCTGCGCACAAGGTATTAACTAGCATATCGTCAATATAGACCTCCATTGATCTACCTATTTGTTCTTGGAACATTCAGTTCACTAGGCGTTGGTAAGTAGCACCAGCATCGTTTAGCCTAAATGACATTACATTATAACAATAGGTGCCATACTTAGTGATGAACATAGTATTTTCCTGATCCGCCGAGTTCATTTGAATATGATTGTACCCGGAGTAGGAGTCGAGAAAACTAAGGATCTCGTGGCCGGCCGTGGAATCAATCATGCAATCGATATTCGGCAGAGGAAAAGAGATTTGGGGCATGGTTTGTTTAAATCTTTATAGTCTACGCACATTCTAAGTTTGTTCTCTTTTTTAGGGACTACGACTACGTATGCTAACCATTCGGGATACTTTACTTCCCGAATGGATCCTATTTTGAGAAGTTTGGTTACCTCATTTTTGATGAATGCATGTTTTACCTCGAACTGGGGCCTTATCTTTTGCTATACCAGTCTGAACTTCGGGTCTAGGCTCAATCTATGTGTTGTGATATCCGGTGGGATCCCTGTCATATCTAAGTGGGACCAAGAAAAACAATCCATATTATCGATTACAAATCTAATAAGCTTTTCCCTGAGCTCGGGGTTAGCCTAGGTATACCTTTCTCTCGGGCAGGTACTCGACCAGTATGACTTGTTCCAGCTCTTCGACTGTCGATTTGGTGGCGTCGGAGTCCTCGGGATTATGAAAGATTGAGGGATCCAGTAGTCGTCGTCCTCATCTGTTCCCTGTTTCTCTGACTGAGTTGAGGCTGGTGGTTGTGGTTGTGGTTGCTATTTAGCTTTCTATTTTCCTTTGGTCTCCGATCCCTTTGTTGACGTAAGCGCCGATATCAATATCACTTCATCGACCGCGGACATTTCTTTTGCAGTATGTTGTTCCCCATATACCGTTTTTACTCCATCTGGCGTGGGGAATTTCAGCATTTGGTAAAGGGTTGAAGGGATTTCCCTCATATTGTGAATCAAGGGTCTTCCAAGCAGGGCGTTGTATCTCATATCGCCGTTGATTACATGGAACTTGGTTTCTTGAATAGTCCCAGCTACGTTTACTAGTAAAATGATTTCACCTTTAGTTGTTTCACTTGCCTTGTTGAAACCATTGAGTGTTGATACCCAATTCTTTCCATGTATATTTTCAATAATACATATATACCTTCAAAATAATGCATGAGCATCAACTAGTATTTTTCCATAATTTTCTTTAATTTTAAAAGATGTTTAATTAATTTATTCCATAATTTTATTATCTAAATAATTACTAATTGCATCACAAATGATTTTATAATAATGTATTACTTACTTTTTGTCATTTATTTTTATATTAATCTTTAACCATTTTTAGGCATAATTATATTGCATCATTAGGCTATAATTGCAACAACTTTGCAATAATAGCCCATATATGCATAATTGTATTATTTACACGAAAAATGACTTTTTATATTTTTATAATATTAAGTAATTATTTTAAATCATTTCATATACAAATAGCATTTTTTTATGTCATTTATTAGCTATTTTTATAAATTATTTTATTAATTTAAGTGGGTATTTAAAACATAGCCCTCTAATTAAATTTTCGGACCCCCAACCCAATAACTAGCCAGCTCAATTATCCTAACCCATAATCCAATACCCAAACCCAGCTACCTAAACCCATACCCGCTTAATTAAACCCACCCCGCCTAAATTTAATCGTGGTCGTTGATCTAAGAATATCAACGGCCTTAAATCAACCTTCCTTTTTAATATACCAAACCCCAAACCCTACCCTCATTTCCCCCCAACCCCCTGCCTTTGGATGTCTTCTCTCCTCTCTTCTCTCTCATCCCCCTCAAACCCTAGCCCCGCCGTCACACATCCCCTCTTGATTCATGGGATTTTCCTTCGATTTCCTGCCCTATCTGGCCTCATCTCTCTATTGGTTATACGATTTCTATGTTACATGATGTGAATACTCTAACCAAATCTGGTTCAAAGTCTCTCATTTCTCGATTATTCCGTCTATGTTCACTCTGATACCTGTGACGAGAATTTTCGTATTTTTATGGTTCCAAATCTCTGGTTCAAACCAGATTTGATTCGCTTCTGTTTATTTTCATGAACCTAGATATTTTCTGGTTGTATCCGTTTAGATCTCTTTAGATCTGAAGCGATTTTGTGTTTGTTTGATATTTCTCCCTTAAAATTTTCTGTTTTTACTATTATTATTATTGACCGATTTTATTTACCCTAAAAGCTAGGGGTTTGATTTCTAATGGATTTCTGCAAAAAAAAAAAGGTTTTAACATTTAAATATTTTTCGTCTCTGTTTTTTTATTTACTTTTTCGACTTATTTTTACTTGATTTAATTAAGCTCCATCTATATGTCTTTATATTTCTTAGGGTTTCGATTTTTGACTATTTATTCTATTGTCTTTTGCCCGGTTACCTTTAATTTTGTCAATTAAGTGTTAATTAATTTTACTTACCTAAATTAGGGCTTGAGAATCAGCTTTCCTTTTAGTACCAATATTTTCTTATTAAGATTTTACCTGTTCTTACCTTATTTATGTGATTAATTATCCGTACTACTAGCTTGATGTTGTGTTCTGACTCCTAATTGAAACTAGTTCTTACCTTATTTTAACCTTTTTCTTAGTTATTGATTGATTTCGTGTGATATTTTCCTTAAATTAAGTGGTACTTACTTGATTATGTCTTGTTAATTGATTCATGCTGATCTTAATTGATTGTTAATTGATTTTTATACCTTATTTATGTGTGATTGGTTCACTACCTTAATTGTTTTACTCTATTGTATGCTATAAAAACCCTTCCCTTGTTCTGATTTTCAACACGCTTTAAAACCCCTTTCATAACAACTTTACAACTTTAAAACTCTCTGTTCTAAAAAACTTAAGCCCTCTCTCTATTGTTGTGGTTTCTGCACTATTTGGCAGGCTGAAAGCCAAGGCCAGATTCTCTTAATTCTAATTACTATTGCATTCCTGTTTGCTTTCTTATCAACTGGTATGCCTTAATTGCTATTATTTTGTTCTGTTCTATATTCTTTGCTCGATTAGTCTATTTAAATCTTCAGCATGACTCTGCTTTCTGTGTGACTACATGATCCCACTTAGTAATAATGCTAAACTAAGTTATGTTCAATAATGTGAAACCCTTTTTAATTCAATTTTAGGTTCCCTGTTCTGAACTTTGCTAGATACTGCAAGCATGTGATCAATATGTGGCTAATTCATGTGTCCTGTCTATTTGCTAATTGTTTCTGTACTTAAGCCATGATTGTTTAATAATAACATCTAGCCTAATCAAAAATGCAAATTTTTTCGAACTATGTTCTGAACATGAATTCTGTTTGTTTCTTGGTGCAGTTCTGTTTGCATCCCTGTAATCTGAATCTGTTTGCTTCTGAAAATTCAGCTATTTTTCTAAACCTATCCTCCTTATCCCTTATTCACTGGTTTTCAAACTTTTACTCTTAGTTATTTAGGTTCCTACCACCCCAGTGTGAGCACTGCCTAGGGTCCTTGAGAATCCTCCGAACTCTGACACATTGAGGCTGGTCTTCCAATCTCTTATAAGCTATTTTTAAGTGAGGTTCTGGTGTGAGCATTGCCCAGGGTCCCTGAGACCCTTGGGAACTTTGGCACACTAGAAGTCCAATTTTATGTGCCATGGATGGACCCTATTATGCTCAAGAATTGCTATGTTTGAAGGCCTGGTTTCCAGGTTTATATTGGGTATGAAGGCTCCTTATAGTGTAATAGATATTGTTATGTAATTTATTCATTCTGGGCTTTAATAATCTATGTAATAAGCATATCTGGGGTTTATTCGTAAAAGCTGGGGGGGGGGGGGGGGGGTTCTATATATTTGTTAAATCTGGGTAGAAATCCTGCCTATAAGGTTTAATTATGTTGATTGAATCATGAGAATTCCATACTTGTTTAGAGATCCCGCCTATAGGATTTTTGTTATTGTTTGTGACTCCGTATTTACACATTTTTTGGCATACTAGAGATACTGCCTATAGGCTTTCTGTTAATTCTGCATTAGAAATCCTGTTCATAGGATCCACACATATTTCCAATCCAACGTGCATTAGTGACCGTGTCTATAGGATCCTATTTGTTTGAATTAATAAACTTTCATGGCAATCTGCTTAAAATTCTACCCATATATGATTAATAGATATCATGCCTATAGGAGATAAAAATCAGTTTCAACTTAGGTATCATTCCTATAGGAGATAAAAAATCAGTTTCAACTTAGATACCATGCCTGTATGAATAAAAAAGGGAATCAGTTTCAAAACCTAGAAATCATGTATATAGGATTTAAACTAATAGATATCATGCCTATAGGGTGAAATCAATTTGTAAACTTAGAACTCATGCTTATAGAGGTTTAAATCAACTCAACACTTAGAAATCCTGCCTATTGGAGTTTAAATTAATTAGAAAGCATGCCTATAGGATCCAAAAGGGATAAAACCTGTCTTTATGTGTCACGACCCGAAATCCTAACTCAGGTCATGATGGCGCCCAACAACGGTGTTACGCAAGCCAACATAAATTTCACTATGTGTTACTTTTTATTTGATTTAAAGTTCAACCTTTACCACATTTGACAAGTTAAAACATGATATCTAAGAATAATAACCTAGTAATAGATAAAATAGCCATAACGAAACGTGAGCTGATATACAAGCATATATAAGCACAACTCAAAATCTCAAAATAACCACTACGTGTGTGTTCCAGGAACTAGTGTCACGAGTGTCATAGGCATTCTAACAGGATAACCAAAAGATAGAATATACAATCCCACTGTTTGAATAAATAAACGGGAAACAAAAGTAAGGAAACTCCATGGTGCTACCGGGGATTGCCAGAAGAAAGCAGCTCACCGTGAAGTCAGGTCCACTACGATCAATATCTAGCTCCGGTCTTATAACCAGAAGCACCAGCCTCAGAACCTGTACAATTAAGTACAGAAGTGCAGCATGAGTACATATTAAATAAATATGTACCCAGTGAGTATCCCGTCTAATCTCGAAGAAGTAGTGATGAGAGGTCGACTCGATACTCACTAAGGTCCAATAGTAATAATATAAAGCAGGATATAGCGGAATGTAGTAGACATGGGAAACAGTAAGCAACAGATACATTTCAAGTACAGAAATCCAGGAAAAACTACTGAAAATAAGCAACAATGTACACTTTCCTTGTTCCCAAGTATCTGTCGAGCCAATATCACAGAAACAATACCAAATAGTCACGCGCACACAAGGATAAGACAACCGGACGGAGTCATAAGGATAATATCTATGCACTGCCGAGGATCGAATGGCCTGTTCCATAAGTGAATTCTTACCATAGTATAATCTCTCAGGTGCACTGCCGAGGATCGAACGACCCATCCCAAAAGTGCACCTTTCAATCCGTTATGGAGTACGGCCCGCTCCCATGAGAGTGGGGGAAATCACACTCCGCCTGCGGAATGTAAATTGCGAAGCGATCATAAGTAGATACAATATCATTAAAACTTACCTATAACAATTTCCTTCCAATTATCCAATCCATGAAATCTCATAGAATCAATGCTAGGCATAACATGAGTTTGTAACACATATGGCGTTTTAAGGAAGAATATAAGGCATGCTGTGGGCCTAACTACCGGGACATTACAATGATAGTCGCTACGTACGGACTCTCGTCACTTTGTACGCATGTAGCCCCCAAAACAAGTGCACAGAGCATATAAATCACCTATGGGGACAATTCCCTCTTACAAGGCTAGAAAGGAGACTCACCTCGTGGCGAATCTACCCCTCGAAATAAGGATGCGCCCGAAACACCGATCTCTACACCCGAGGACTGACATATAGCCAAATATGGTATAATTATATCAATTCAAGCTCAAGGTAGAGAAATTATCGTATTTATTCAAAAATTTAACATTCTTGAAGAATCCCCAAAATTCAACCCCGGGCCGCACGCTCGGATTCCCAAAATTCTCGAAGGAATCACTCACCCATAGCATAAAGAGAATTAATATGTAGTTTCTACTTGAATTCATAACATTAAACGGACAGTTCACAAATTTCCTCAAGAACCTTAAATTTACTACCCAATTCTTGACTTTTCCATAATTTAGTAGTTAATTCAAGTTGAAATCCATGTATTAAACTAGTGTTGAAGTGGAATTAACTTACCTTGACAAACGCTAGGTCGTGGGATAATTTCTTCAAGCTCCCAAGCTCTCAAATGAAGGATTTTATATGTTAAAAGATGAAGAATCCCGAGTTTTAAAGAATATATACTGCCTGCCTAAAGGGATTCCGCACCTGCGGCTCGAGGACCGCACCTGCAGTCTCGCACCGACGAGATGGGGCTCGCACTTGCGAAACTGGGCAAGAGAGGCTGGGGTTGCACCTGCGGAGGGATGACCGCAACAGCAGTTCCGCTCCTGCGGACTTTTGTCTGCACCTGCGAGAAAGGGGGACCCTTGGGTTTTTTTTGCACATGCGAGGTTGGGACCGCAGGAGCGGTCCCGCACCTGCGAATGGGCAACCGCACCTGCGGTCACACTAGCAACAGATGCACCATTAGTTGTTTTGGCTGGTTTTTGGCCTCGTGTGGTGTCCGGGAGGCACCTGGTCCCACCCGAGCCCCCGTCCAAATTTACCAACAAGTCCCAAATAATACAACGGACTCGCTCGAGCCTTCGGAACACTCGAAACAACGCTAAAACTCAAAATCACACCCCAAAACCCCCAAATACATAACTTAAGAACTTTAAGTTCTTGATTTCTATAACGATGCGCCGGACCGATCTATACTACTCGGAATGACTTCAAATTTTGCAGGCAAGTCATAAATGACATAATGGAACTATTCCCGATCTCGAGCATCCGTTCGGACCTCGATAACACAAAATCACGTTCCAAACCAAATTTCAAACTTAAGGAAATCTGTATTTCTATATTGGGCGCCGAAATGCTCCCGGGTCATCGAAAACCTGTTCCGAACATACGCCCAAGTCCGAAATCATCATACGAAGCTACTGAAACTCTCAAAACTCGATTCCGAGGTCGTTTGCTCAAAATGTTGACCGAAGTCAAACTTGGCCAAAAGGTCCAATCTTAAGGAACCAAGTGTTCCTATAGCACTCTAAACACTTCCAAATCCCGAACCACCCATCCCCGCAAGTCATAAATCACGAGAAGCCGCTATGGGAAGTTTCATCTAGGGGAACGGGGTCCTAATACGCAAAATGACCGGTCGGGTCGTTACATTATCCCCCTCTTAAACAACCGTTCGTCCTCGAACGGGTCTAGAATCATACCTGAAGTGCTGAATAGCTGTGGATATCTTCTCCGCATGTCCTCCTCGGACTCCCAAGTTTCCTCCTCAGCTGGTTGGCCCCTCCACTAGACCTTTATTGAAGAAACTCTTTTGGAACTCAACTGGCGGTCCTGCCTATCAATAATAGCAACTGGCTCCTCCTCGTAGCCCAACTTCTCATCCAACTGAATAGTGCTGAAATCAACCACGTGAGAGAAGTCGGCGTGATATCTCCGGAGCATGGATACATGAAAGACCTGATGAACTCCTGATAAGGCGGGAGGTAAAGCAAGCTCATAAGCAACCTCCCTGTCTCGCCTCAACACCTCGAAATGACCTATAGACTTGGGGCTCAGCTTTCCCTTCCTCCCGAATCTCATAATGCCCTTCATCAGCGAAACCTTCAGAAAACCTTATCTCCCTCCATAAATGCTACATCACGCGTCCTCTGATCCACGTAACTCTTTTGTCTGGACTGAGTTGTGCGGAGCCTCTCCTGAATTATCTTCACCCTCTCTAAAGCATCTCTCACCAGATCCGTGCCATATAACTTAGCCTCGCCAAGCTCAAACCACCCGATAGGAGAACGATACCGCTGACTATACAAAGCCTCAAATGGAGCCATCTCGATGCTGGACTGATAACTATTATTGTACGAAAATTCGCCAAAGGCAAGAACTGGTCCCACTGACCTTCGAAGTCAATCACACAAGCCCTGAGCATATCCTCTAATATCTGAACTGTACGCTCTGACTGGCCATCAGTCTGAGGGTGAAATGCTGAGCTGAGATCTATCTGAGTGCCCAACTCACTATGCAATGCTATCCAGAAGTGCGAGGTGAACTGAGGACCTCGATCTGATATAATGTACACCGGCACACCGTGCAACCTGGCGATCTCCCGAATATGGATCTGGGCTAGCCTCTCAGAAGTGTAAGTAGTAGCCACATGAATGAAATGCGCTGATTTTGTCAATCTATCCACAATGACCAAAACCGCGTCAACCTTCTCCAAAGTACGAGGCAACCCAACCACGAAGTCCATAGTGATGAGCTCCCATTTCCACTCAGGAATGGGCATCTGCTAAAGTAGGCCTCCTGGCCTCTGATGCTCGTACTTAACCTGCTGACAATTAAGGCACCTAGCCATATACTTCACAATGTCCTTCTTCATCCGCCTCCACCAGTAATGCTTCTTCAAATCACGATACATCTTTGTCGCACCTGGATGAACAGAATACCGAGAACTGTGCGCCTCCGCTAGAATCCTCTCCCTCAGGCCATCAACATCAGGAACACACAATCGGCCCTGGAGTCTCAGAACACCATCCTCGCCTAAAGTTACCTCCTTGGCCCTGCCCTGGACCACTGTCTCCCGAAGCTCTGCTAGACAGGGATCATCAAATTGCCGAGCCTTAATCTCCCCCAATAATGAAGATTGAGAAACCACATGGGCTAGAACTCGATGAGGCTCCGAAAGATCTAATCTCACCAGGCGATTAGCCAAAGACTAAATGTCCAAGGCTAGAGGTCTCTCCTTTGCTGCAATGTAGGCCAAGCTACCTATACTCTCTGCCCTTCTGCTCAAGGCATCTGCTACCACATTAGCCTTGCCCGGATGATAAAGAATGGTGATATCATAGTCCTTCAACAACTCAAGCCACCTGCCCTGCCTCAAATTAAGACCCCTCTGCTTGAACAAGTGCTGCAAATTGTGGTAGTCTGTATAAACCTCACAGGACACACCATACAAGTAGTGCCTCCAAATCTTCAAAGTATGAACAATCGCCGCCAACTCCAAGTCATGCACAGAGTAATTCTTCTCATGAACCTTCAGCTGACGCGAAGCATAAGCAATAACTCTCCTATCCTGCATCAACACACATACCAACCTAACGCGTGAAGCGTCGCAATACACCGTATACATCCCAGAACCGGAAGGCAATGTCAAAACTGGTGCTGAGGTCAATGCTGACTTGAGCTTCTAAAAGTTCGCCTCACACTCGTCGGACCATCGAAATGGGGCATTCTTCTGAGTCAATCTAGTCAATGGAGATGCAATAGAGGAGAACCCCTCCACGAATCGGCGATAATAGTCTGCTAGGACCAAAAAGCTCCTGATCTCTGTAGTTGAAGTAGGATGCAATCAACTCTGAACTGCCGCAATCTTCTGTGGATCAACCTTGATACCCTCTTCGGATACCACATGCCCCAGAAATGCCACAGACTCTAACCAAAACTCAGACTTGGAGAACTTAGCATATAGCTTTTGTTCCCGCAAGGTTTGGAGCATAACTCTCAAATGCTGCTCATGCTCACCCAGGCTCCGCGAATAAATCAAGATGTCATCAATGAAGACGATGACGAAGGAATCAATGTACGGCCTGAATACCCTATTCATCAAGTCCATGAATGCTGTTGGGGCATTAGTCAAACCAAAGAACATCACCAGGAACACATAATGGCCATATCTGGTACGAAATGCAGTCTTCGGAACATCTGAGGCCCGAATCTTCAACTGATGATAACCTGATCTCAAATCAATATTAGAAAACACACGAGCACCCTGCAAATGGTCAAACAGATCATCAATGCGCGGCAGAGGATACTTGCTCTTAATGGTAACCTTATTCAACTGGCGATAATGAATATACATCCGCATAGACCCATCCTTCTTCTTCACAAATAGGAATGGAGCACCCCACGACGATACACTCGGCCTGATGAACCCCTTAGACAACAACTCCTCAAGCTGCTCCTTCAACTCTTTCAACTCCTTAGGAGACATAGGGTACGGGGGAATAGAAATGGGCTGAGTATCTGGAGCCAAATCAATAAGAAATCAATATCTCGATCTGAAGGCATGCCTGGAAGGTCTGAAGGAAACACATTTGCAAACTCTCGAACAACTAGCACCGAATCAATAGTCGGAGACTTGGCGGTGGTGTCCCACACATAAGCAAGGTAAGCCAAACAACCCTTATCGACCATATGCAAAGCCTTCATGAAAGAAACGACCCGGCTGGATGCACTAACTGAAGAACCCCTCCACTAAAGCCTCGGCGACTCTGGCATGGCTAAAGTAACTTTCTTGGCATGGCAATGCAGTACGTCATGATAAAGAGATAGCCATTCCATGCCTAGAATGACCTCGAAATCAACCATGTCGAGCAATAAGAGGTACGCTCTGGTCTCGAACCCACAGAAGGTAATCACACATGACCGATAGACCCGGTCTACCACCACAGAATCGCCCACATGAGTGGACACATATATAGGTGAACCCAAGGACTCACGAGGAACACTTAGAAAATAAGCAAATAGAGCTGAAACATATGAATATATGGATCCTGGATCAAATAATACTGAAGCTTCTCTACCACATACTGAAATAATACATGTGATCACGGCGTCTGAGGCCACTACATCTGACCTGGCTGGAATGGCATAAAATCTCGCTGTAGCACCTGATGACTGAGCTCCCCCAGAGTGCACAAGAGCTGACTGACCTCCTCGTGACTGGCCTCCCCTTCTAGGACGACCCCTGTCGACCTGTCCTCCACCTCTAGGAGGCCGGACTGCTGGTGCTAGACCCATGGGCTGATAACTCTACTGCACGGCCTTGCCCCGATACCTGGGACAATGCCTCCTCATATGACATGGCTCCCCACACTCGTAACAACTCCCCATGCACTATAGCCTGCTGCCCCGAAGAAAAAGAACCCTGAATAGCCGGGGAGCGATGTGGACCCTCGGGCATAGTACTGAAGTATGAACTGGAGGATCTCTAGTGACTGGAATAACCACTGGGTGAACTCTGAATAGCTGGAGGACGGTAGGAGCGCTTTGGCATGGCACTGAACTGAGGCCTCACTAGAACACCTCGGGGAGATGGTGGAGGTGCTGAATATGGAGGCCTGCTGGGCTGACAACCCCCAAACTGACCCCTGCTCCTAACCGGGGCATCTCTGAAGTCTCCGGAGAACCTGGCCCTCTTGTCCTGTTGACCCTGCTCTCTACTACGCAATCGATAACCCTCGATCCTGCGAGCAATCTCTACCACGAGCTGATACGGAGTACCCATCTCCACCTCCCTGGCCATGGTGGCTCTAATACCTGGATGTAACCCAACTACAAATCTCCGCACTCTCTCGGCATCTGTAGGCAGTATCATAAGTGCATGGCTGGACAACTCTGAAAATCTGGCCTCATAATCCGTCACTGACATCTGCCCCTGCTCTAGCTGCTCAAACTGACGCCGCAGCTCTTCCCTCTCAGATGGTGGAATATATCTGTCCAAGAACATCTGTGTGAAATGCTCCCGGGTGACAGGAGGAGAATCTTCTAGCCTGCTGACTATATAAGACTGCCACCACCTGCGAGCTCTGCCCTCTAGCTGAAATGTAGTGAAGTCGACTCTATGAGACTTCAAAATCGTCATGTTGTGCAGTCTGTCCCTGCACATATCAATGAAGTCCTAGGCATCCTCACCTCGCTCACCCCCGAAGACTGGAGGACGTAACCGAGTCCATCTATCCAATATCTTCTGCTGATCGCCCTCCGCAACTGGTCTGGGATCTAGTGCTGCTGCTACAGGCTGGACCCCACCCACGGGCGGTGTACCCGAGGTATGGTGTACTGCTGCTTCCTATCCTGCGGTCTGAGCGGCAGGGGTCTAGACTCCCCCTCCCGCCTGGGAAGTGGCAGGATCTGCTGGGAATAGACCGACCTGGGACATGGTGTACATGAATCTCATCATACAGTCCATGACCTCCTAGAAGCCCGGCGCCGTCATAAAGTCAACTTGAGCAGGAGCTACTGGAGGCACCTCGTCCTGATCCTCCATGATAGGGTCCTCTGGTGGTGCCACTGGTATAGCTCTGCGATGCCCTTGTCCCCTACCTCGAGTAGGTGGCATCCCCCTGCCTCGACCACGACCTCGGGCGGCGGGGGTAGCGGCATCTTCCAGATCAGGAACATCGAATGCGCGCGTCCTCACCATCTGTGAGAGAATAGAATAATAAGTTTGAGTACATCATCGATTGCACGATAGATTATGAACAAAGAGAGGTTTCCTAACACCCGTTAGGCTCCTGAAGATAAGTACAGACATCTCCGTACCGATCCACAAGACTCAACGCCTGCCGCGACTCGTGAGACTTACGTGAACCTAGAGCTCTGATACCATGTTGTCACGATCCGGAATCGTGATGGCGCCCAACAACGGGGTTAGGCAAGCTAACATAAATTTCACTATGTGTTTCTTTTTATTTGATTAAAAGTTCAACCTTTACCACATTTCACAAGTTAAAGCATGATATTTAAGGATAATAACCTAGTAATAGATAAAATAGCCATAACGAACCGTGAGCTGATATACGAGCATATATAAGTACAACTCAAAATCTCAAAATAACCACTACGTGTGTGTGCTAGGAACTAGTGTCATGAGTGTCACAGGCATACTAACAGGATAACCAAAAGATAGAATATACAATCCCACTGTATGAATAAATATACGGGAAACAAAAGTAAGGAAACTCCATGGTACTGCCGAGGATCGCCAGAAGAAAGCAGCTCACCCTGAAGTCAGGTCCACTACGGTCAATATCTAGCTCCAGTTTGATAACCAGAAGCACCAGCCTCAGAACCTGTACAATTAAGTACAGAAGTGCAGCATGAGTACATATTAAATAAATATGTACCCAATGAGTATCCCGTCTAATCTCGAAGTAGTGACGAGAAGTCGACTCGATACTCACTAAGGTCCAATAGTAATAATATAAAGCAGGATATAATGGAATGCATTAGACATGGGAAACAATAAGCAATAGATACATTTCAAGTACAAAAATCCAGGAAAAACTACTGAAAATAAGCAACAATGTACACTTTCCTTGTTCCCAAGTATCTGTCGAGCCAATATCACTGAAACAATACCAAATAGTCACGTGCACACAAGGATAAGACAACCGGCCGGAGTCATAAGAATAATATCTATGCACTGCCGAGGATCGAATGGCCTGTCCCATAAGTGCATTCTTACCATGGTATAATCTCTCAGGTGCACTGCCGAGGATCGAACGGCCCATCCCAAAAGTGCACCTTTCAATCCGTCGTGGCGTACGGCCCGCTCCCATGAGAGTGGGGGAAATCACCCTCCGCTCGCGAATTGTAAGTTACGAAGCGGTCACAAGCACATACAATATCATTAAAACTTACATTCCATAACAATTTCTTTCCAATTATCCAATCCATGAAATCTCAGAGAATCAATGCTAGTCATAACATGAGTTTATAACAACATATGACATTTCAAGGAAGAATATAAGGCATGCTGTGGGCCTAACTACCCGGACATTACAATGATAGTCGCTACGTACGGACTCTCGTCACTTTGTACGCACGTTGCCTCCAAAACAAGTGCACAGAGTATATAAATCACCTATGGGGACAATTCCCTCTTACAAGGTTAAAAAGGAGACTAACCTCGTGTCGAATCTACCCCTCAGACCAAGGATGCGCCCGAAACACCGATCTCTACACTCGAGGACTCACAACTAGCCAAATATGGTATAATATATCAATTCAAGCTCAAGGTATAGAAATTATCCTATTTATTCAAAAAAATAACATTTTTGAAGAATTCCCAAAATTCAACCCCGGGCCCGCATGCTCGAATTCCGAAAATTCTCGAAGGAATCACTCACCCATAGCTTAAGGATCATTAATATGTAGTTTCTACTTGAATTCATAGTATTAAACGGACAATTCACAAATTTCCTCAAGAACCCTAAATTTACTACCCAATTCTTGACTTTTCCATAATTTAGTAGTTAATTCAAGTTGAAATCCATGTATTAAACTAGTGTTGAAGTGGAATTAACTTACCTTGACAGACGCTAGGCCGTGGGATAATTTCTTCAAGCTCCCGAGCTCTCAAATCGAGGATTTTATATGTTAAAAGATGAAGAATCCCGAGTTTTAAAGAATATATACTGCCTGCCTAAAGGGATTCCGCACCTGCGGCTCGAGGACCACACCTGCGGTCTCGCACCTGCGGAACTGGGCAAGAGGGGCTGGGGTCGCACCTGCGGAGGGATGACCGCAACAGCGGTTTCGCTCCTGCGGACCTTTTTCCGCACCTGCGAGAAAGAGGGACTCTTGGGGTTTTTCCGCACCTGCGAGGCTGGGACCGCAGGAGCGGTCCCGTACCTACGACTGGGCAACTGCACATGCGGTCACACCAGCAACAGATGCACCATCAGTTGTTTTGGCTGGTTTTTTGCCTCGTGTGGTGTCTGGGAGGCACCTGGGCCCACCCGAGCCCCCGTCAAAATTTACCAACAAGTCCCAAATCATAATACGGACTCGCTCGAGCCTTCGGAACACTCGAAACAACGCTAAAACTCAAAATCACACCCCAAAACCCCCAAATACATAACTTAAGAACTTCAAGTTCTTGATTTCTATAACGATGCGCTAGACCGACATATACTAGTCAGAATAATTTCTAATTTTTTCAGGCAATTCATAAATGACATAACGAAACTATTCCTGGTCTTGAAATTTTGTTTGGACCTCGATAACACAAAATCACGTTCCAAACGAAATTTTTAACTTAAGGAAATTCGTATTTCTATATTGGGCGCCGAAATGCTCCCAGGTCTTCGGAAACCCGTTCCGAACATACTCCCAAGTCCAAAATCATCATACAAAGATACAGAAACTGTCGGAACTCGATTCCGAGGTCGTTTGCTCAAAATGTTGACCGAAGTCAAACTTGGCCAAAAAAGCCAACCTTAAGGAACCAAGTGTTCCTATAGCACTCTAAACACTTCCAAATCCGGAACCACCCGTCCCCGCAAGTCATAAATCACGAGAAGCCTCTATGGGAAGTTTCATCGAGGGGAACGGGGTCCTAATACGCAAAATGACCTGTCGGATCGTTACATTATGAATTAAAATCAGTAATTCACTTAGAAACCATGTTATAGGTCTATAATTAATAGTTGTAGATATCATTCCTATAGAATTCTGTTAATCAGTTTTGAGTTCGACCAGTTCTGGTTATCACTTAGGCAAATCTGTAGGGTTACTAGTGATTCTGGGCCTAAATATTGTGATATCTTGCTAACAAGGAGTTCCTAGGTTCATGCTTAATAAAATTAGTAGGCAAATTGATAGGCCTCGATGCTCACCTGAATAAAATTGCTTCCTTTTATTCTGTTCTGCTCATCCAGATATCCTGCCTATAGAATCCTAATTAATAAAGTTTGCTGATTCAATTGCGTGCATTTGTTGTTTATGTGTGGAGGTCAATGTGAGCCCCTCTATTTGTTCTTTACATGAAGTCCTATCTGAATTTTGTTTGTCACCTATCTTTTCTCATTTTAAGCAACATAGGTCAGTCTAGAACACCCTAAATAGAGGTCCTAAATACATCTAGGACCATAGGTAACACACAGGTAGTGCACGCATAAGGAACGAGTTAGAAGTTATTAGAACGCTTAGGTAATAATTGAAAGATAATAATTGGGCAGTAAATGAGATGATGACCCGTGTGCTAATATTATGAGTAACACCCCAACCTGAGGAAGTTACAGAGTATTGCATGGAATGATCCTACAGGATAAAAAACCTAGGACCCCTTCAATCTTGTTTAAAGTAATTTGTATTTGTCTAATTGTTTTATCTTCCTTTAAGACTAACTCGCTTAATTAAGTTCGGTCGGGACCCACCGTTGTGGACCTCGAGAGGTTCCTAACACCTTCCCCACAAGGTAATTTCGAGCCCTTACCCGATCTCTAGTGATGCAAACTTGTTTTATGAGTTAATTACTCCAAGTGCCCTAACGCACGTTAATTCGTTAGGTGTGACTCTTCAAATCCCTTATCCCAATCCAAAAAGGGAGGGAGTTGTCCCTGAAATGTCGAAACCCGATTTCGCGAGGAAAAGGGAGCACGACAGCATGGTGACTCTGCTGGGGATAATCCTTAGGCTCTTACCATAACGAGCCTGATTTTTGTGAATTAGTCTTTAAGCATGCTTTATTCTGTTAATACCTGCACACCCTTTCCCTTTCCCTTTCCCACTTTATGTGAATTTATTTGCCTATTTTTTTAAGCATTTACGATTTCTTTTACTATGGAACTGACTTGTCTCCTTGTTTTCTTTCTTAAATGCCTTTTCAATTATTAAATAACGCATTTATCATTTTTAAACGTGCAAATACGTGACAACATGATATTTTCTGTTGCATAAATCATGCTCAACATCATATTCCACTCGTGCGTAATTAATACCATAGCAACGCTTGATGAGTGTTTTCACTCTTCAATTATATCACCCCTTTGAATTTGGAAAGGCTTATTTGCGGTAAAAACTAGTCGATCAGCGGTGCAGTCGATGGTTTCGTGCATTTCCCCCTCAAGTTGTCCGCTTGAGGGTACCCGTCTAGACCTCTATAGCAACCTTAATCTGATTATAGTTGTACATGCATCATGGTCAAACTTAGCCCGGGTTAATATGTTGTCGACATAATAACCTTTTAATAAAAGACTTGTCCAAAAGTCCACCGGGTTTCCATAATCCCAACGGACGTAACCACGATATGTGCATTAATTTGGAGAAATAAGTGCCAACATGCTAATCACTGATGTATAAATAGTCTAATCTGGAGGGGGAAAGGGCCTAACCTTATTTGTTTTGTCGAAAATGAGGCACGAAGTCCCCAGGTTCGGTATGGTCCATAGCATACCACCATTGTTGCTATATTGGTGGGAAGATCTTCCGTCAAGCAACTAAAAACATGTGAAAAGGGTCTAAGGAAATTTGCCTTCTTTATTGGACATCCAACCGAACAATATGTTGATTGAAGCTACCACAATGTTCTGGGACAAAGAAAGATCCGTGTTCCGCTTTGGAACATAGAAATGACCCCTCTCTTGGAATAAATAGGGGGATTCACTGGACTGCCTTGGGACATTCCTGGTTTATTAATGCCAAAAAATCGCTCTCCCAAAGGGTTTTTGAAGATGATGGGTTTGAAGAAAAACAATGACTTGGTGTGTCTGAAGAAGTCTTACATACCTTTTGACTTCCTTTATGAACGATACGGTCATATCAAATTCTACCGTATCTTCCATGAAGAATTCTCTATCACTTCCTTGGGTTGGATTCACCGCAGGGTTTTTGTGTTCATCGTCTTCTTCCTGGCTATGATAGTGTTTCCAATCCAAGAGGACAGAATTCACATCAAACCATGGTAACCAAAACCTTAATGGAGGGAATCGAGGGGCAAACATATATCATTGTCCCTATGATCATAGCAGACATATATCGGGCGTTGGATCGCTTCCAGAAGGGGTTCAAACACTTCGAGGGTTGTAATATGCTTTTAGAGTATCTCCAGAGAGGTCAATACCGTCAAGAGCTTCCACGAAGGCCGTGGAATGATCACATAGCTTTCCATCACCCTAAGAGAATGACCTATATCCTAGACAGGTTTGCTCAACCAGAGAATGCTACATAATGGGTATAGTTTTTCGACAATTTGACTGAGGATCAGGTTCAATGGATGTTTGAATAGTTCCCTACTGACGAGTTCATCATCAGATCTAGGGACATTCCGCACTTGGTGTTAATCGGGTTAAGGGGCATATACTCTTATGTTCCCATCAGGGTTATGAGACAAGAAGGTAGGAAGCAAGTCATACCGCGAGTTTCTAAAATAAGTCACTACAGGGCAAATTTTCAGGATGATGACATCACATACGAATGTGAAGCTCATCATATGTGGCACTTAAAGATCATTGTATAAAAGGACACCATCAAACCAAACTGGTATCATGCAGGGCATGCATGCTTCTACCCATCGTGGTTGGAAGAAAACATAGCAGAAATAGTTGATTCGGGGATCGGTCGAGGAAACAGGGTCATAGACAAAGTTGTTGAAGCCCAAATGAAATACAACAAACTGCACCAAAAGGGTTCATGAGTCCGAGGCCGAGCATCTGGAGAAACACAAGACTGATATGGAGCTGATCAATGAATGGAGGTAAATGGCTATCAAATCTAATGAAAGGTTGGAATATGTGGACCAGGGTCTGATGGAACTGGAAGAGAAAACAAGGAAAAGAGTCGTCGACTGCTAGAATGCTGAGGGAAGTGAAGGAGGACATCTAGGAAGGGTATAACTGATGTTGGGCATGCGCGACCTGGGGAACCTGATCGATGAAGCCAAGAGAATCAAGCCCGGAGAAGGTCCCTCTAGGACCAAGTAGATTGGGTTTATTTACTTTTTCAAATGTAATAAGGCCAAGTGCCATTAGTGACTTATCTTACTTAGTGTCGTTTTAGATTCATCTATTTTTACATTATTGAAATGAGGCAATTATTGGCATTGAAATTCTCTAAATCAACTTGTCGGTAGGCCTACCTCAGGCACAACGAGGTTCCCAAATTAGAACGCGAATTTACATTCTCGCAATATGTTTTTAAATACTGCAAACATTTTTTTAGAACTCTTACTGACTTGGTTACCTTTTATTTTTCTTTCTTTTGATTATTCCCATTCCCCAAGGTTGGTTCACGCATAGTGGCATCATCATCTTACCATACCATATCCAGAGGCCCTCCACCTCCTCCTCCTCAAATTGTACCAAAAAGCAAAGTGAAGGCTAAAATGGATGATATGAACGGCATCGGAAAAGACAACACTGCAAATGTTGAGAATGTGGAAACTTCTGATGGTCAGGGTACTCAGGCCCAAAATGATTTGGTTTTGTGACTTGAACAGAAGATACTTGAACTACAGGGTGAGCTTGAGCAGTTCTGTAACTTGGAAAATCTCTCCCTCACACTCAATGTCCCAGATATCAACCATCCAAGCACCCAAAACCCGGCACCACCTCAGAACATACCCAACAAATGCCCGTAGAATCCTCCCGCACCTCACCAATATACAAACCCTCCTCAAAATCAGCGTCTCCCTACTAAATACCCACAAACCACCTATCACGCTCCTCGGAATACCCCACAACCTATCCCGAACCCCAAAACTCAACCAATGATCATCACTATACCCAAACTCCTAGCATTCACCAGAACAACCCTATATACGTTGAAACATTACCTCACTCCACTCAACCAATATCATATACACCAGAATTCGCTGAGAAGGACCTGCTCATCAAGAACATGGTTGAGGAGCTCAAGAAACTAACAAGCTGAGTTGAGGGTGTTGAAGGAGGTAAGGGGATCAAAGGTCTGAATTATGAAGATTTGTGCATACAGCCAGATGTGGAACTATCGGAGGGTTACAAAACTCCTAAGTTCGAAATGTTTGATGGAAAAGGTTCATCTGAGAACTTACTGTGATAAACTCGTGGAGGTTGGAAAATATGAAAGGATTTGCATGAAGTTGTTCATGTGAAGCCTTACTGGAGATGCCCTATCTTGGTAAATAAGCCAGAATCCCAAGAAATGGGTTGATTGGGTGAGCATGGTGTCAGATTTAATGGACAGGTTCGGATTCAACACAGAAAATGCACCGGATGCTTTCTATATCCAGAACCTCAAGAAGAAGCCAACTGTGACTTTCCGAGAGAATGCTACTCGGTGGAGGTCAGAAGCAGCGAAGGTCAGGCCGGCTTTAGATGTGGAACAGATGAACAAGTTCTTTGTCAGGGCACAGGATCCACAATATTATGAAAGGCCAATGGTCATTGAAAATCATAAGTTCTCTGATATCATCAAGCTCGGAGAAAGGATCAAGGAAGGTATTAAAGGTGGAATGGTGAAAATTTTCGAGGCACTGCATGCCACTAACAAAGCATTACAATCAGGTGGCATATAGAAAAAGAAGGAAGTGGGAACAATAATGGTTGCCGAAGGTCCGAAAACTCCATTTGTATACCAAACACCTTCACCCACATACCAACCTTCACCTCCTAGATATTCCCAACCTGCTACCGCCAAACACACCTATAATACACAACCATCCTATTATCATTCACCTCCAACTCGTCCAAACTACCAAAACCCCAGGCCTAATTTTGACCGTAAACCACCCAAAAAAATATACTGCCATTTCTGAACCTATCGACCAGTTGTACAAGTGGTTGAAAGCTGCTGGATATGTCACTCCTATTCCCGCTGTGGCAATAATGGAAAATTCATCTCAATGGGTCAATCCAAACAAGACCTGCGCGTACCATTTCGGTATGAAGGGACACACTATCGATGAGTGCCGCACCTTGAAAGACAAGATACAAACACTAATTTATACCAAGGTCATACAAGCAAAGGAAACTGCACCTAATGTTCGCAACAATCCCTTCCCAGATCATAGGGGTGAAGGGGTCAATGCAATAGAAACTAATGAAGAGTGGAATCCCCAGGAATCAATCGGGCTTATTCGGGAAGGCCATGACCCTAAAAGGCCTGCAGTCACGCTCAATCCCATTGTGGTGCAGGTACAACCACCAGTTGAAGTCGAGATAGCCGCATTGGTTCCTTTTGAAGTAGAAGTAACACCACCTGCAGCTACACCCAATCCATTTGAGATGGAGGTGGCCACACCTTTCACTGTAACGATGGCATCCACACCACCCTTCAGCTACAAATATGTACCTTGGGATTATGTGTCATGACCCAAAATTCCACCCTTCAGGCCGTGACTGCGTCTAACGTTGAACTCGCTAGACAAGCCAACGTGCACAGATAATCTAACTTTTTCAACCCAATTCGACAGTAGTAAAGAAAATACCTTTAAAACTCTTAACAGAAATAACAAAATACTTCAGAATTTTAGCAGCGGAAATGTAATAGAAATTCGAAAATACAAAGTGAAATAATGAAATACATAACGTCGCATAAGCCCAAAACCGGGGTGTCACAACTCACGAGCTATCTAAACAGAGTGCTAAATACAGAATCTGAAAAGAAATACATAATTTTCTATGGATCTACAGAAGAAATAAGACAATAGGAGAACTAATGAATAGGAGAGACTCCAAGGTCCATGAACGCCAGCGGTATACCTTGAAACTCGGTGTGGACTGAAGGTGACTCCCTCAGAGCGGTCCACTGGGTCCGGAAGCAGAATCTACACAACATTGAGAAGTGTAGTGTAGTATCAGTACAACCGACCCCATATACTGAGTAAGTGCTGAGCCTAACCTCGGCCGAAGTAGTGACGAGGCTATACTTGACCATAACGATAACCTGTCCTATTCTACAACAGGTAACAGAGATAATACAAGGTGAAAGATAGCAGACAAGTAAGGGATACGGGAGCAGTAAAAGGGGAACAAGTGAAATGAAGCAGCTAAACTGACATATAGAAGTAAACAAGGGAGGCAATTTAACACAATAGCTAACGAGTCAAGGGCATGCTTGACACACATTGCATAGGTACTCGTCACCTCACCTATGCAATGGAAATGATAATCACTTAGCACACAGAAAAAAACAATATTCCCTCACCAAAGTTAGGCAAGACACTTACCTCGGGTCCAAAGTATAGCAATCAATCCTCTAAGACCGCCTTTCCTTTATAATCTGACTCTGAAACATGATATCTGGGCATAATTAATTCATTAATATCAATAAAGACTCAATAACACAATCCCATAGCCAAGATATGCAATTCCTAGCATTCTTCCAAAAATACCAAAATTCGACCCCGGCCCGCTTGGTCCAAACACGAGGCTCGGACCAAAACCCGATCACCCATACCCCAACGAGTTAGAATATATAATTTGTTTTGAAATTCGATTCAAAATTGGGGTTGAATTACCCAAAATCCCCAAAAACCTAACTCTACCCAAAACCCCTAATTTCTACTTTTATTTTTTGGATTTTAGGCCTAGATTCTAGTGATTAGGGAAGGAAAGTGGAAGAAATTGGTGTTAAGAACACTTACCCAAATGGTTATGGAGGAAAAAATGGCTTGGAGGCTTCAATGGGGGTTGGAGAAGAAGGAGGAGGTGAAAAATTATGAAATCCCGTATGGTATTCTGTTTTTGGGGTATTTTTAATAACTGGGCAAAATTACCCTTCGCGTTCGCGAAGGTCTGACTTCCTAGGCCTCCACGTTCGCGAGCCTACGCCCGCGTTCGCGAAGTACAAAACTACCCTGTCCCCCGACCTCACCCTAAGCCTACGCGTTCGCACCCCTGGGGACGTGTTCGCGTAGAAGCACTGTCTAGTGCTCCGCATTCGTGTCTCCTTCTACGCGTTCGCATAGAGTAAAGCAAGGCCACCATAATTTACCCTTCGCGTTCGCGAGCCCTTGTCCGCGTTCGCGAAGGGTATTACACCAGACACCAGCAAAACATCAAAAACACCAGATTTTTCCACTTTTAACACTCCGTTAGCTACCCGAAACTCACCCGAGCCCTCGGGGCTCAAAACCAAAAACACACACGACTCCCAAATCATCCTACGAACTTATTCAAGCATTCAAATCACCAAAATATCATCAAGATCAATGAATTAAACCTCAAAACTCATAGAATTTTCTTAAAACTTCATAAAGCTTAATTATTCCAATTTTTATTCGAAACACGTCATTTTAAGTCCGTTTTACACCAATTTTCACAACTAAGTCATGTAACATATATTAAACTTGTTCCGGGCACCGGAACCATAATACGGGCCCGGTAACAAAGTTTTCACATAATTATTCATTTCGAAAATCCTTTATTATTTTCAGAAAACAGTTTTCTTTAAAAATTCATTTCTCGGGCTTGGGACCTCGGAATTCGATTCCGGGCATACGCCCAAGTCTCATATTTTCCTACGGAACCTCCGGGACCGTCAAATCACGGGTCCTGATCCGTTTACCAAAACGGTTTACCAGAGTCAACTTTATTCAATTATTCAATTCAAAAATTCCTTTTTTATCAGATTTTCACATAGAAGCTTCCCCGCTACATGCCAGGGATGCGCATGCATATCGAGGTGAGATTAACGGAGGCTCTCGGGGCCTCGAAACACAGATTTAGCTAAAGTTAGTTAGGATGACCTTTTGGGTCATCACAATCTCCACCTCTAAAACAAACGTTCGTCCTCGAACGGACATAGAAAAGTACCTGAGTCTGAGAAAATATGGGGATAACGAATCCTCATATCGTACTCGGATTCCCAAGTAGCTGCCTCGGCAGGATGACCTCTCCACTGAACACGGACCGAAGGATAACTCTTCGATCTCAACTGACGAACCTACCTATCTAATATAGCTACTGGCTCGTCCTCATATGTCAGATCCTTGTCCAACTTGACACCACTGAAGTCAAGAACATGAGATGGATCTGCAATGTACCTCCGGAGCATAAATACATGAAACACTGGATGCACGGCTGATAAATGCGGTGGAAAGGCAAGTCTGTAGGCCACCTCTCCTACGTTGTCCAAAATCACAAATGGACCAATATACCTAGGGCTCAACTTGCCCTTCTTTCCGAATCTCATCACGCCCTTCATAGGCGACACTCAAAGGAACACCTGGTCTCCTACCATGAAAGCCAAATCTCGAACTCTACAATCTGCATAACTCTTTTTCCTGGACTGAGCTGTACGAAGTCTATCCTGAATAATCTTCATCTTGTCCAAGGCATCCTGGACTAACTCGGAACCCAACAACCTAGCCTCTCCGGGCTCAAACCATCCGATTGGAGACCGACATCGCCTACCATACAACGCCTCATACGGAGCCATCTGAATAATCGACTGGTAACTGTTGTTGTAGGTAAACTCTGCTAAAGGCAAAACTGATCCCATGAACCACCAAAATCAATAACACAAGCTCGCAACATATCCTCCAAAATCTGAATAGTACTCTCGGACTGTTTCTGAGGATGAAATGTTGTGCTCAACTCGATCTGTGTGCCCAACTCTCGCGAAATACTCTCCAGAAATAGGAGGTAAAATGACTACCTTGGTCTGATATAATAGATAAGGGCACGCCATGCAATCTGACAATCTCCCTCATGTAGATCTTTGCCAACTTCTCCGCTGAATACGAAACTGACACAGGGATGAAATGTGCTGACTTGGTCAGCCTATCTACAACAACCCACACTGCATCCACCAGCCTCTAAGTCCGTGGAAGCCCAACTACAAAATTCATCGTGATACGCTCCCACTTCCACACGGGAAGCTAAATTTTCTGCATCAATCCACCGGGTCTCTGGTGCTCATACTTAACCTGCTAACAATTTAAGCACCGAGCTACATAAGCCACAATATCCTTCTTCATTCTATGCCACCAATAATTCTGCCGCAAGTCTTGGTATATCTTTGCGGCGCCCGGATGAATGGAATACCGGGAACTATGGGCCTCCTGCAATATCAACTCACGAATGTCATCCACATCAGGAACACATATACGACCCTGCAATCTGAAAACTCCCTCAGTATCGACTGTGACCTGCTTGGTACATCCGTGCCGAACCGCATCTCTAAGAGCACACAAATGACGGTCATCATACTGCCTGGCACGAATACGATCATACAAGAAAGAACGAGCGACGGTATGGGCCAAAACACTACCACCCTCAGAAACCTCTAACCTCACAAATCGATTGGCTAAAGCTTGAACATTCAAAGCCAAAGGTCGCTCTCCAACTGATAAATAGGCAAGACTACCCATGCTGACGTACTTCCAGCTCAAAGCATCGGCCACCACATTGGCCTTCTCCGGATGGTAGAGAATAGTAATATTGTAATCCTTCAGCAACTCTAACCACCTCCTCTGCCTCATAATCAACTCCTTTTGCTTAAACAAGTATTGCAAACTCTTGTGATCAGTGAATACCTCACACGGTACCCCATACAAATAGTGCCTCCAAATCTTCAAGGCGTGAACAATAGCTGCAAGCTCCAAATCATAGACTGGATAGTTCTTCTCATGGATATTCAACTGACGAGATGCATAGGCTATAACATTGCCCTCCTGCATCAATATCGCACCAAGTCCAACCCGTGAAGCATCACAATACACGGTATACGAACCTGAACCTGTGGGCAATACCAACACTGGTGATGTGGTCAATGCTGTCTTGAGCTTCTGAAAGCTCGCTTCACACTCCGCGGACCATCTTAATTGAACACTCTTCTACGTCAACTTGGTCATAGAGGCTGCTATAGATGAAAACCCCTCCATGAACCAGCGATAATAGCCTGTTAGGTCTAAGAAACTTCGAATCTCTGTGGCTGAAGGGGGCCTAGGCCAATCTCTAACTGCTGAAACTTTCTTCGGATTCACCTAAATGCCCTCTGCCGATACAACGTGGCCCAAGAATGCCATAGAACTCAACCAGAACTCACACTTAGAAAACTTGGCATACAACTGCCGATCTCTCAGAGTCTGGAGAACAATCCGAAGATGCTGCTCATGCTCCTCTCGACTATGAGAATATATCAAAATATCTACAATGAAAACAATAACTAACGAGTCCAAATAAGGATTGAATACCCGGTTCATCAACTCCCATAAAAGCAGCGGGGGCATTAGTCAACCCAAACAACATGACCAAAAGCTCATAATGCCCATAACGAGTGCGAAAAGCTGTCTTACGGACATCAGAAGCCCTAATCCTCAACTGATGATAACCAGATATCAAGTCTATCTTGGAGAACACCGTAGCACCCTGAAGCTGATCAAATAAGTCATCAATCCTCGGCAAAGGATACTTGTTCTTGATAGTAACCTTATTCAACTGCCAGTAGTCAATACACATCCTCATTGAGCCATCTTCCTTCTTCACGAACAATACTGGAGCACCCCAAGGAGAAACACTAGACCTGGTGAAGCCTTTATCCAACAAATCCTATAATTGTTCCTTTAATTCCTTCAACTCTGGCGGAGCCATACGATACGAGGGAATAGAAATGGGCTGAGTTCCCTCAGCTAACTCAATACAAAAATCAATATCCCTGTCGGGTGGCATACCCGGCAGGTTAGCAGGGAATACCTCTGGAAAGTCACGAACCATGGGCACGGACTCTATAGAAGGGACCTCAGCACTAGAATCACGAACATAGGCCAAATAGGCCAAACAACTCTTCTTGACCATGCACCGAGCCTTCATATAAGAAATAACCCTACCATAAGAATGACTAGGAGTCCCTCTCCACTCTAAACGAGGTACTCCTGGCAAGGCTAAGGTCACTGTTTTGGAATGACAGTCCAGAATAGCATAATAGGGGGATAACCAGTACATCCCCAATATAACATCAAAGTCAACCATATCAAGAAGCAAAAGATCAACCTGAGTCTCCAGACCACCAATAACTATTACGCAAGCATGGTAGACTCGATCTACCACTATAGAATCACCCACTGGTGTAGACACATGTACAACAGTACTCAAGGAATCACGAGGCGTACTCAAATAAGGGGCAAAATATGAAGAAACATAGGAGAATGTAGAACCCGGATCAAATAACATTGAAGCCTCTCGGCTGCATACTGAAACCGTACCTGTAATAACTGCATCAGAATCCTTAGCATCAGGATGAGCAGGAAAAGCATAACACCGGGGCTGAGCCCCTCCAATCTGAACATCCCTGGGTCTACCTGCTACGGGCTGACCTCTACCTCCCATGGCTTGTGCTCCACCTCTATGAGCCTGACCACCACCTCTGGCACCTCGACCACCATCCCTAGCTGGCTGAGGGGGTAAGGGCACACCTGCTGCGGGAACCAAGACACAGAAACCCTGATACTGGCATCCACTAGAAGCTCGGAGGCAATATCTTGCAATGTGCCCTGGGCTACCACAACTATAACAAGATCTCTGTTGCTGTGGCTAATGACTCAGGAACTGGCCCTGACGACCCTGATAGCCACCTTGGTAACTCTGAAGTGGTTGTGCACTGATAGATGCTGGTGGTGCACTAACATAAGCTGGCAGTGCTCGGGGAGATACCTAAAGTGCTGACTGAAAAGGTCGGGGTGGATGACCCCTACTGAAAGAATCACTGCCTCCAGATGAGGCTCCACTGAATCTACCAAAATGAAGGGGCCTTTTGTCAGCCCCCTGACCACCTCCCTGTGACAAAATCATCTCAGTCCTCCTTGCCACATCGGCCGCATCCTGGAATGAAATATCAGTACTCGACTCCCTGGCCATCTGGAGTCGTATAGGCTGTGCTAATCCCTCAATGAACCTCCGAACCCTCTCCCGATCAGTGGGGAGTATCATCAATGTATGCTTGGCTAGAGTGATGAACCTGGTCTCGTACTGAGTAACAGACATAGATCCCTGCTAGAGGCATTCAAACTGCCTCCTAAGATCCTCTCGCTGAGTAATGGGAAGGAACTTCCCCAAAAGTACCTCTGTGAACTAAGCCCAAGTCAAAGGTGCAGACCCAACTGGTCTGGCTAAGCAGTAGTCCCTCCACCAAGTCTTGGTTGCGCCAGATAGTCGAAAAGTAGCAAAGTCAACTCCATTGGACTCCACTATGCCCATGTTCCGAAGAACCTCATGACAACTATCCAAGTAATCCTATAGATCCTCTGACGGTGCACCAGTAAAAGTAGTAGTGAATAACTTGGTGAATCTATCCAGTCTCCATAGAGCATCTGCTGACATAGCTGGACCCTCGGCTGCCGGTGCCACAATACCCGGCTGAGCTACTCCTGCTGTCTGAGGTGATGGAGTCTAAAACTGAGTGGCAACCTGCTTTGGAGTATGAATAACAGGAGTCTGGGTTCCTCCCCCAGCCTGAGATCCAGCTGGTGCAGTAGGAAGAAGACCTGCCAGTGCGTCCTGAAGCACTCGGTAGCTATGAAACCCTCTAGGACCTGCGCTGGTCCAACTGGGACTGCCGGAACTGGGACCTCCTCGTCAGACTCGACCTGAGGGTCCTCCACTGGGGCTGCTGCTCTGGACTGATCCCTGCCCCAACCTCGGCCTCTAGCACGGCCTCGTCCTCGACCTCGACCCCTCGTAGGAGCTGTAGCAAGAGTGTCGGGCTGCTGAGCGGAACCAAGGGAAGCACGTGTCCTCGCCATATGCGAGAGAGTAGAATGAAAACTCAATTAGTACTCAGAATGTATATCGCACGACAAAGAATGAAGAAATGTGGAGTTATCCTAACTTTGCAGCCTCTGGGGGATAAGTACAAACGTCTCCGTACCGATCCCTCAGACTCTACCAAGAATGTTCATGAGTTGTGAGACCTAAACAGCCTAGAGCTCTGATACCAACTTGTCACGACCCAAAATCCCACCCTTCAGGCCGTGACTGCGTCTAACGTTGAACCCGCTAGACAAGCCAACGTGCACGGATAAACTAACTTTTTCAACCCAATTCGACAGTAGTAAAGAAAATACCTTTAAAAATCTTAACAGAAATAACGAAATACTTCAGAATTTTAGCAGTGGAAATGTAATAGAAATTCAAAAATACAAAGTGAAATAAATGAAATACATAACGTCGCATAAGCCCAAAACCGGGGTGTCAAAACTCAAGAGCTATCTAAACAGAGTGCTAAATACAAAATCTGAAAAGAAATACATAATTGTCTTTGAAGCTACAAAAATTAGACAATAGGAGAACTAATGAACATGAGAGATCCCAAGGTCCACGAACGCTAGTGATATACCTTGAAACTCGGTGTGGACTGAAGGTGACTCCCTCAGAGCGGCCCACTGGGTCCGAAAGCGGAATCTGCACAACATTAAGAAGTGCAGTGTAGTATCAGTACAACTGATCCCATGTAGTGAGTAAGTGCCGAGCCTAACCTCGGCCAAAGTAGTGACGAGGCTAGACTTGACCATAACGATAACATGTCCTATTCTATAGCAGGTAACAGAGATAATACAAGGCGAAAGATAGCAGACAAGTAAGGGATACAGGAGCAGTAAAAGGGGAACAAGTGAAATGAAGCAGCTAAACTGACATATAGAAGTAAACAAGGGAGGCAATTTAACACAATAGCTAACGAGTCAAGTACAAATACCAGAAATGTAAATGATGGCACGGCATCACCCTTCGTGCTTTTACTCTCTTCCTCACAATGCAATGTACAATGTAAGGCAATATAAATCATGGCACGGCATTAACTTTCGTGCTTATAGTCAATGTAAATCATGGCACGACATTAACCTTCGTGCTTATAATCAATATGAATCATGGCATGACATCACCCTTCGTGCTTTTACTCTCTTCCTCACAATGCAATGTACAATGTAAGGCAATATAAATCATGGCACGGCATTAACTTTCGTGCTTATAGTCAATGTAAATCATGGCACGACATTAACCTTCGTGCTTATAATCAATATGAATCATGGCATGACATCACCCTTCGTGCTTTACACTCTTCCTCACTATGCAACGCAATCAAATATCATGGCACGACATCACCCTTAGTTCTTTACACTCTTCCTCACCAAACAATGACAGATATAATGGCAAGGAGTACAACATAGTGGAAATATACAGTTCAAATCACCCGGCAAGGGGAAAACATCAATTAATAACTCAATAAATGCCCGGCAAGGGTCTCAGCTCTAACTAATCACCTCACTTGGATTATCAATCGTATCAACACTTCTCAAGCTCAATAGCCAATACTTTCAACAAGAATAAATTACCCAGTATAGATAATCTCATAATATGATTAACATGGAAGAAATACTGCAATTTCTATGAAAATAGACTCACGGGCATGCTTGACACACATTGCATCGTCACCTCACCTATGCAATGAACATGATAATCACTTAGCACATAGCAACTAACACCTATTCCCTCACCAAAGTTAGGCAAGACACTTACTTCGGGTCCAAAGTATAGCAATCAACCCTCTAAGACCGCCTTTCCTTTATAATCCGACTCCGAAACAACGATATCTAGGCATAATTAATTCAATAATATCAATAAAGACTCAATAACACAATCTCATAGCCTAGATATGCAGTTCCTAGCATTCTTCAAAAAATACCAAAATTCGACCCCCGGCCCGCTTGGTCCAAACACGAGGCTCGGACCAAAACCCGATCACCCATACCCCCACGAGTTAGAATATATAATTTGTTTTGAAATCCGACCCCGAATTGGGGTTGAATTACCCAAAATTCCCAAAAATCTAACTCTACCCAAAACCCCTAATTTCTACTTTGATTCGTTGGATTTTAGGCCTAGATTCTAGTGATTAGGGAAGGAAAGTGGAAGAAATTGGTGTTAAGAACACTTACCCAATTGGTTATGGAGGAGAAAATGGCTTGGAGGTCTTTGATGGGGGTTGGAGAAGAAGGAGAAGGTGAAAAAATATGAAATCCCGTATGGTATTCTGTTTTTGGGGTATTTTTAATAACTGGGCATAATTACCCTTCGCGTTCGCGGGCCCCTGGCCGCGTTCGCGAAGGGTTAGCTGCTGGGACCTACGCGTTCGCGGATCCAGGGCCGCGTTCGTGAAGGTCTGACTTCCTAGGCCTCCGCCTTCGCGAGCCTACGCACGCGTTCGCGAAGAACAAAACTACCCTGTCCCCCGACCTCACCCTAAGCCTACGCATTCGCACCCATGGGGACGCGTTCGCGTAGAAGCACTGTCCAGTGCTCCGCGTTCGCGTCTCCCTCTACGCGTTCGCATAGAGTAAAGCCCAGGCCACCATAATTTACCATTCGCGTTCGCGAGCCCTTGGCCGCGTTCGCGAGCCCTTGGCCGCGTTCGCGAAGGGTATTACACCAGACACAAGAAAAACATCAAAAACACCAGATTTTTCCACTTTTAACACTCCGTTAGCTACCTGAAACTCACCCGAGCCCTCGGGGCTCAAAACCAAAAACACACACGACTCCCAAATCATCCTACGAACTTATTCAAGCATTCAAATCACCAAAATATCATCAAGATCACTGAATTAAACCTCAAAACTCGTAGAATTTTCTTAAAACTTCATAAAGCTTAATTATTCCAATTTTTATCCGAAACACGTCATTTCAAGTCCGTTTTTCACCAATTTTCACAAATAAGTCATGTAACATATATTAAACATGTTCCGGGCTCTGGAACCATAATACAGGCCCGGTAACGCGGTTTTCACATAATTATTCATTTCCAAAATCCTTTATTATTTTCTGAAAACAATTTTCTTTAAAAATTCATTTGTCGGGATTGGGACCTTGGAATTCGATTCCGGGTATACGCCCAAGTCCCATATTTTCCTACGGACCCTCCGAGATTGTCAAATCACAGGTCCGGGTCCGTTTACCAAAAATGTTGACCAGAGTCAACTTTATTCAATTATTCAATTCAAAAATTCCATTTTTATCAGATTTTCACATAGAAGCTTCTCTGTTACATGCCCGGGCTGCGCATGCATATCGAGGTGAGATTAACGGAGGCTTTCAGTGCCTCAGAACACAGATTTAGCTAAAGTTACTTAGGATGACCTTTTGGGTCATCACATTATGTGGCTGAGGCTAGAAGTAAGGGAAAGGTGATGATGGAAGAATCCGGTGCTGCACAAGGAATGACCATAAGGGGAAGGGTTTATACACCCGAACATTTGGGAGAAACCAGTAAGCAAGCTTCCAGCAAACCACCCATCATTGAGATTGGTCCAGATGACCTTTGGAGGAAAGTGCAAGCAAGGGAGTACTCTGTCGTTGATCATCCGAACAAGACTCCTGTCCAGATATCCATCTTGTCATTGCTAAAAAATTCTGAAGCACACAGGAATGCCCTGATGAAGGTGTTGAATGAAGCATATGTTGCCAATAACATCATTAGCCGAAAAATGGCCAACATGGTGGGGCAGGTGCTAGAAAGCCACAAGATCACTTTCCCTGAGGACGAGCTGCCACCTGAAGGGTTAAGTCACAACAGGGCACTGCACATCACATTGCAATGTGAAGATAAGTTTATCGCTAAAGTTTTGATAGATGGAGGATCCAGCCTCAATATTTGCCCATTGACAACGCGGAAGAGGTTGGGCAAGGGACTACATGAGATACGAGCAGGGAATATGAATGTGAAAGTGTTCGATCGGTATCAAAGGGCTACCATTGGAGAAACTAATCTCTGCTTGCAGATGAGTCCTACCTGGTTTGATGTTGAATTTCATGTGCTGGACATATCCGCCTCCTACAATCTGTTGTTGGGACGGCCTTGGATACATGCCGCTGGGGCTGTAGAATCTACTTTGCACCAGGCTGTGAAGTTCGAACGGAACCATTAAGAAGTGATCATCCATGGAGATGGGAGCAACCCCATTTACACCAGTCAGACTGTTCCGGTGGTAGAAAACAGAATGAAGTTAGGTGGAGAAACTACCATCGCGTCGAGCGTGTTAACGCAATCGAAAAGAATAAGTAGTGGAGTAGTAAGATATAAAGCATATTGGCATGGCAAGGGTACGAACCTGGTATGGGGCTTAGTAAAAACCTTCAAGGTATCTCCAAGCCAATACAGCTGAAGCGTCATGGCACAATCTTTGGGCTAGGGTATCAGTACACCTGACAGGAATACGATGATTGGTCACCACCATGGCGTGGCCCATACTATCCTCTTTAGGACCCCTTCTGCACTTAAGTCAGACCTTCCATAGGGCCGATATCATATGAGTATCATAGGAAGAAGAAGCATTGGCAGGATTGAGGAAGTTATTCTTGGAAGACGGTAGTATGAACTGTTATGTGATTGTCGAGGAGGAGGAGGAGGAAGGCCCTACTATCCAGACTGTGGAGAGAGGAGCATTACTCAAGAACTGGACTGTTCGACCATCGAGGGCCCGACGAGTACTGGGGTAGCAAGCCCGAATAACATTGTTTACTTTTTCTGAAAAAATGATTTCCACTTTTGCATTTTTTGTTTGAAATAATATTTTCAATGTTCCAAAAACGTTATTTGAGTTATTGAAAATCATTTTGTTTTACGCTTTAAATGGCTTGATGTTTTATTATTACTACTTTTCTTTCATATTTGTATCCCTACAGCATTACTATTTCCTATCTTGATGAACAGTGAGTCAAAAGAAATAGAAGAAGAGGATGTAATACCTGAGGAGATTGTCGGAGAAGTAGAGAATTTTGAGAACAAGTCCAAGTCCAACCTGTACGAGACTGAGATAGTTATCTTGGGAGATTCCGAAACCATCAAGGAAACCCGCATAAGCATCCATTTGTCACCGTCAGAGAAATAGGAATACACTCGGTTCTTGAAAGAATATGAGGATATCTTTGCATGGTCATACGATGATATGACGGGGTTGAGCACGTCCATAGTGGCCCACAAGTTACCTACAAATCCAATGTGCCCGCCAGTAAAGCAGAAACTCAGGAAATTCAAGCCATATATGAGCCTGAAAATCAAGGAGGAGGTTACCACGCGGATCAAAGCCAAGGTCCTCAGGGTAGTTGAATATCCAACTTGGTTAGCCAACATTGTTCATGTTCCGAAGAAGGAAGGGAAATCCAGAGTCTATGTTGATTATCGAGATCTCAATAGAGCAAGTCCAAAGGATGATTTCCCGCTGCCGAATATACACATTCTGATTGACAATTGTGCCAAGCATGAACTCCAGTCCTTTGTAAATTTCTTTATAGGTTACCATCATATCTGGATGGATGAAGAAGACGCCGAGAAAACATCCTTCATTACACCATGGGGAGCGTACTGCTACAAAATGATGCCATTCGGTTTATAGAATGCTAGGGCCACCTACATGAGAGCCGTGACAACTATTTTTTATGACATGATACATATAGAGATAGAGGTATATGAGTATTATGTCATCATCAAATCCAAGAAGGCCGCAAATCACATAGCAGACTTGAGGAAATTCTTTGACTAGCTACGGAAGTACAACTTGAAGAGAAACCCCGCAAAGTGTGCATTCGGGGTTCCTGCCGGAAAGCTGTTGGGATTCATCGTCAGTCGCCGAGGAATAGAGTTGGACCCTATCAAAGGTCAAAGCCATCCAAGAATTACCACCACCAAAAAGCAAGAAGGATGTGATGAGTTTCTTGGGACGCCTCAACTACATCAGCCTGTTTTATAGCACAATCCAATGTAATATGTGCACCGATTTTCAAAATGCTGAAGAAGGACGCTGCAACCAGTTGGATCGAGGAGTGTGAAAAGGCTATTGAAAAAATGAAGGAATACTTGTCCACACCACCAATCTTAGTCCCGCCAGAGCCTGGTAGACCACTACTACTCTACCTTGCAGTGTTAGATGGAGCTTTCGGTTGCGTTCTAAGACAATATGATGAGATAGGGAGAAAGGAACATGCCATTTATTACTTGAGTAAGAAGTTCACTCCTTATGAGGCACGATACTCTCTGCTAGAACGCACTTGTTGCGCTCTAACCTGGATAGGTCAAAAGCTAAGGCACTACTTCTCTTCTTATACGACATATCTCATATCGAGAATGGACCCCTTGAAATACATCTTTCAGAAGACCATGCCTACTGGGAAGCCGACTAAGTGGCAAATCATGCTGAGTAATTTCAACATCATCTATGTAACTCAGAAGGCAGTCAAAGGATAAGCATTGGCAGACCACCTAGCTGAAAATCCCGTGGGAGGAGAATACGAACCCCTGAAAACGTAGTTTCCTGATGAGGAACATGTCCGAAGTGGTGAGTTCCCACACCGCTTCGATTCAAAAACTTGAAATGCAA
>ML242170.1:0-49293 GCA_005239495.1 Nicotiana undulata
GCTAGGACGCCACGGGGCGCGTCCAAGGGGTCATGGGGCATGGATGGAAAGCCGCCCATGAATTATCTTATACTATCTTATGTACTGTAATAAAACATGGTCCATGACAAGCGAAACTTTTCTTACTTACATCATACATGCTCTGGCTTTCAGCTTATTTCACCATTCCTAATTAACACATGAATTATTTTTATTTTTCGGGACTTATTACGTATTTAAATTTGTCGTTTTGCCTTTTCAGTTCATTCAAAAAGTCTATCTCATGATATTTTGAAAGAGTCCGTATAAAGAGTGCGCCTTATATATATACTAGTTAATTTATACGCGCTTCGCACGATATGTGTGTTGTTAAAACGGATTAAAAATCCAAAGATTAAATATATAGTGCAAGATATACATATAAAAAATTAAATGTAAGGATATATTAAAATAACAACGCACATTACCTTTTTCCGATTTTATTCCTTTTACCATCTAAATGAAGAACCATTATAAAATGAGCATATCTAAGTACTAATTTTTGGTAATGCCCTCAATTAACTTCTTCATAATATAATTTTTCCCTTTGCTCCGCTGAAATGTCCAAGTAATTAACCTTCCATTGATTTATTGGAAAATATTATATGTAGTAATTTCTATACCTTTTCGCAAGGACATGATTATATGTCATGTTCGAAGTGCTTACCGATTTTATCAAAAAATTAATTTCTTCGAAGTAACTTATTAGAGTTAACTCTATAATTTTAACAACTTCTTTGAAAGTGGAAAAATACTTCATATTGCCTGCAAAAAATATTGACATAGGAGATACAAGGTATCCCAGATTGCAATGTAAATATTCTTAATTGAATATAAATATATTAATTCCAAGTCTAGAGAAATAACCAAAACTCAAAGTATAATGCACAAAATATTAATATATTATGCTTCTCTCACGACACATAAAATTCATGATAAAATGTCACTATTCTTTAAATAACGTCTAAATGTAAACATCATTCTTCCCCTATTATTTCAAGAATATTTTGAAATATTAGTATAAACCTAAGACATATCTTACAATCTTAAACAAAAATATTCAACATATTTTCATGTATATAATTATCCAAGCTATTTGTGTATGTCAATCAATAAATATTTCATTTGGTAACAGAGGTGACAAATATAACCACTAACCATATGATATTACTATTATGCATGAAGTTTAAATTGTGCAATACAGATTACTACTTTAAAAATACATTTAGCCTATTTCTTAAAGAAGTTAAGTCATAGTAGGTAAGATAGGAAAACTTTAACTCAAATAGTAGTCGATTGAACACGTTGATGCCGCCAACCGTTCCATTATCTCCAAACATTAGTTGACGTAGCCAATCTCTTGCATCATTACAGAATCTCCCCTCTTTTTTTTTTTTTTTCTTTTTTTTTAGTGAAATGCTTTATATCATATATTTCACACATGAAAATAACTCTAGAACACACAAATATGATATATATTTGAGATCACAAGTAATAAATATTTACTTGTAGATACTAAATTTCATAAAACACAAAAAGGTAGGAAATTAAAGAATGAGTAGTGTAATGAAATTGAACCGGTTTTGTTGTCGCTTTTCTTTTTCACTAATTGCTTTAACGTGATGACTATTATCATATCAAGGTTAAAATCGTTGCCTTACTTCGTATGATACCTTAGTATCATCTCACATATCCCACGTGAAAAATTATAGCAAACACACAAGATATTCTGTAAAATGATCTTCTTTGAATTGTCCCAAACTCGAGCATCATAATCACCGCTTCACTTGGGAACGGATCAATTCTTTCCCTGTGATTTTATCCATGACTCATCATGATACAATTCCTATACTCAAGAATTAAAAGTTGAATTCCTTGATTTATTCTAATACGAAAGACAATGCCTTACTTCTAAGCATTTGTTTTATAAAATAAACGGTTAGTAAACTAAATGTTGTGTCAAATTGAAAGGGGTAAGTTATTATAGTAACAAGCACAACAATTTGAAGAGTCACTTGTTTTTATTTTTTATTTTTAAAGTAGCATATAAATGGGAAAAATTGGAAAGAATAACAAAAACATTGAGAAAATAAATAAATGGGATTCCTAATTTATGACAGTGAAACATTATTTGTAACGACCCGACCGGTCGTTTTGCGTATTAGGATCCCGTTCCCCTAAATAAAACTTCCCATAGCGGCTTCTCGCGATTTATGTCTTGCGGGGATGGGTGGTTCGGGATTTGGAAGTGTTTAGAGTGCTATAGGAACACTTGGTTCCTTAAGGTTGACCTTTTTGGCCAAGTTTGACTTCGGTCAACATTTTTAGCAAACGACCTCGGAATTGAGTTTCGACAGTTTCAGTAGCTTTGTATGATTATTTCGGACTTGGGCGTATGTTCGGAAGGGGTTTTCGATGATCCGGGGGCATTTCGGCGCCCAATATGGGAATAAGGATTTTCTTAAGTTTGAAATTTGGGTTGGAACGTGATTTTATGTTATCGAGATCCGAACGGAATTCCGAGATCGAGAATAGTTCCGTTATGTCATTTATGACTTGCCTGCAAAATTTGGAATCATTCTGAGTAGTATAGGTCGGTTCGGCGCATCGTTATAGAAATCAAGAACTTGAAGTTCATAAGTTTGATTCAATTTGGTTTTGTGGTCAAATTCTGAGTTTTGCTGTTCTTTTTCACGTTCCGAAAATTCGAGCGAGTCCTTATCATGAATACATACTTGCCAGTGCTGTTGGACGGGGTCCCGATGGGCTCGGGTGAGTTTTGGACCCCCAGGAGCTAAGTTCAAAAAAACTAGATTTTTGCTGTCTGGTTTCCTTCTTCGTGATCGCGGAAGGGGGGCCACGTTCGCGGAGAAGGAATTGGGATGGGCTGCTGAATGCTCTACGCGTTCGCAGAATAATCTCCGCGATCGCGGTAGGTTGGGTTCCTGACCTTCGCGATCGCGTCCTTGTCTCTGCGTTCGTGATGGGTTAGATCCCTGACAATCGCGATCGCACCCATGTCTCCGTGTTCGCGGAGGTTTAGCCAGTTGACCTTGGCGATCGCGAGCCCCTTTCCGCGTTCGCATAGAAGGGCCTCAAGGGCCTGGGCCATTTGGCCTTTGCGATCGCAGGCCCCTTGTCGCGATCGCGATGAAGGGGCAGCTGGGCAGTATATCTTCTTCAAAATTCGGGATTTTTCATTTCTTAACATAAGAGTCCACCATTTGAGAGCTTGGGAGTTTGATAAAGTGTCCCACAACCTAGCTACTGTCAAGGTAAGTTAATTCCACTTCAACACTAGGTTAATACATGGATTTCAACTTGAATTAACTACTAAATTGGTGAAAAATCAAGAATTGGGTAGTACTTAGGGTTCTTGAGGAAATTGATGAATTTCCCCATTTATATGCTATGAATTCAAGTAGAAACTGCATATTAATGATCCTTAGGCTATGGGTGAGTGATTCCTTCGAGAATTTTCGGAATCCGAGCGTGCGGGCCCGGTGTTGAATTTTAGGAATTCTTCAAGAATGTTAAATTTTTGAATTAATAGGATAATTTCTCTACCTTGAGCTTGAATTGTTATAATTATGCCTATTTGGCTAATTGCGAGTCCTCGGGTGTATAGATCGGAGTTTCGGGCGCATCCTTGGTCCGAGGGGTAGATTCGGCATGAGGTGAGTTTCCTTTCTAACCTTGTAAGAGGGAATTGTCCCTATAGGTGATTTATATGCTATGTGTAATTGTTTTGGGGGCTACGTGCGTACAAAGTGACGATAGTCCGTACGTAGCGACTATTATTGTAATATCTGGGTAGTTGGGCCCACATCATGCCTTATATTCTTCCTTGAAACGTCATATGTGTTATAAACTCATGTTATGCCTAGCATTGATCCTCTGAGATTTCATGGATTTGGATAATTGGAAGGAAATTGTTATGGAAGGTAAGTTTTAATGATATTGTATGTGCTTGTGACCGCTTCGCAATTTATATTCCGCGAGCGGAGTGTGATTTCCCCCACTCTCATGGGAGCGGGCCGTACGCCACGGCGGATTGAAAGGTGCACTTTTGGGACGGGCCGTTCGATCCTCGGCAGTGCACCTAAGAGATTATACTATGGTAAGAATGCACTTATGGGACAGGTCGTTCGATCCTCGGCAGTGCATAGCTATTATCCTTATGACTCCGTCCGGTTGTCTTATCCTTGTGTGCGCGTGACTATTTGGTACTGTTTCAGTGATATTGGCTCGACAGATACTTGGGAACAAGGAAAGTGTACATTTTTGCTTATTTTCAATAGTTTTTCCTGCATTTCTGCACTTGAAATGTATCTGTTGCTTACTATTTCCCATGTCTGCTGCATTCCGTTATATCCTGCTTTATATTGTTACTGTTGGACCTTAGTGAGTATCAAGTCGACCTCTCGTCACTACTTCTTTGAAATTAGACGGGATACTCACTGGGTACATATTTATTTAATATGTACTCATGCTGCACTTCTGTACTTAATTGTACAGGTTCTGAGGCTGGTGCATCTGGTTATCAGACCGGAGCTAGATATTGACCGTAGTGGACCTGACTTCATGGTGACACTCGTGACACTAGTTCCTAGCACACACGTAGTGGTTATTTTGGGATTTTGGGCTGTATATATATTTGCTCGTCTTTTGGTTCACGCTTCTTTATATCTATTTTATCTACCACTGGGTTATTATCTATCGATATCATGATTTAACTTGTTAAATTCGGTAAATGGGTGAATAATTGAATCAAATAAAAAGAAACACTTAGTGAAATTTATGTTGGCTTGCCTAACCCCGTTGTGGGCGCCATCACGACCTGGATTAGGATTCTGGGTCGTGACAACGTGGTATTAGAGCCATAGGTTCACGTAAGTCTCACGAGTCACGGGCAGACCCAGTAGAGTCTTGCGGATCGGTGCGGAGATGTCTATACTTATCTTCAGGAGGCTATAGGGTGTTAAGAAACCTCTCTTCATTCATGTTCTATCGTGCAACCGATGATGTACTCAAATATATTCTTTTATTCTCTCACAGATGGTGAGGACGCGTGCATCCGATGTTCCTGATCCGGGAGATGCCGCTACCCCCGCCGTTCGAGGTCGTGGTAGAGGCTGGGGTAGGGCACCTACCCGAGGTAGGGGACGAGGGTGTCCCAGAGTTATACCAGTCGCACCACCAGGGGACCCTACCCTAGAGGAGCAGGACGAGGTGCCTCCAGTAGCTCCTACTCCAGTAGACTTTATGACGGCGTCGGGCTTCCAGGAGGTCATGGGGCGTATGATGAGATTCATGGACACCATGTCCCAGGCTGGCCTATTTCCTGGAGATCCTGCCACTTCTCAGGCGGGAGGGGGAGTCCAGACCCCTACCGCTCAGGCTGCAGGACAGACACCAGCAGTACACCATACCCCAGGTACACCGCCCGTGGGTGGGATTCAGCCTGTAGTAGCAGCACCAGAGCCCAGGCCAGTTGTAAAAGGCGATCAGCAGAAGATGTTGGATAGATGGACTCGACTATGCCCTCTAGTCTTTGGGGGTGAGCGAGGTGAGGATGCCCAGGACTTCATCGATAGGTGTAGGGACAGACTGCACAACATCATCTTGGAGTCTCATGGGGTCGACTTCACTACATTCCAGTTAGAGGGCAGAGCTCGCAGGTGGTGGCAGTCTTATATACTCAGCAGGCCAACAGGTTCTCCTCCGGTTACCTGGGAGCAGTTCACACAGATGTTCTTGGAAAGATAATCCACCCTCTGAGAGGGAAGAGCTGCGGGGTAAGTTTGAGCGGCTAGAGCAGGGACAGATGTCGGTGACGGATTATGAGGCCAGGGTTTCAGAGCTATCTCTCCATGCACTCATGATATTTCCTACAGATGTAGAGAGGGTGCGGAGGTTTGTAGAAGGATTGCATCCGGGTATTAGATCCACCATGGCTCGAGAGGTGGAGATAGGTACTCCTTATCAGCTCGTAGTGGAGATTGCTCGCAGGATCGAGGGTTATCGATCGAGGAGAGGGAGAAGGGTCAGCAGGACAAGAGGGACAGGTTCTCAGGGGATTTCAGGGATGCTCCATCTAGGAGCAGAGGTCAGTTTGGGGGTGGTCAGCCCAGCATGCCTTCATATTCAGCACCTCCACTACCTCCTCGGGGTGGTTCAGTGAGGCCTCAGTTCAGTGCCATGCCAGAGCGTTCCTACCGTCCTCCGGCCATTCAGGGTTCCTCTTCGGGGGGCAACAGGCTATGGTACCTAGAGGTTTCAATGAGTGTGGAGATCTAGTTCATATGCATACATTGTCCCAGGCTTCGGGGCAAGGCAGTGCAGCAGGGTTATCAGCCTATGGGTCCAGCACCAGCAGTTCGGCCACCTAGAGGTGGAGGACAGGTCGGCAGGGGTCATCCTAGAGGGGGGGGGGGGGCATTCAGGGGGAGATCAGTCAGCTCCGGTTCACTCTAGGGGAGCTCAGTCTTCAGGTTCTACAACCAGATTTTATGCCATTCCGTCCAGATCAGATGCAGTGGCCTCAGACGCCATGATCATAGGTATTATCTCAGTATGTGGTAGGGAGGCTTCGATACTATTTTACCCAGGATCCACATATTCATATGTTTCGGTACTATTTGCTCATTTCCTGAATGTTCCTCGTGAGTCCTTGGGTTCTTCTTTATATGTGTCCACTCATGTGGGCGATTATGTGGTGGTGGACCGGGTCTATCGGTCTTGTATGATCACATTCTGCGGGTTCGAGACCAGAGCAGACCTGTTATTGCTCGACATGGTTGATTTCGAGGTTATTTTGGGTAGGTATTGACTATCTCCTCATCATGTTGTGTTGGATTACCATGCCAAGACAGTTACTTTAGCCATGCCTGAGTCGCCGAGGTTGGAGTGGAGAGGTTCTTCAGTTAGTGCATTCAGCAGAGTTATTTCCTTCATGAAGGCTCGGCATATGGTCGAGAAGGGGTGTTTGGCCTACATTGCCTATGTGGGGGACATCACTACCGAGTGCCCGACTATTGATTCGGTGCCAGTTGTTCAAGAGTTTGCAAATGTATTTCCTTCAGACCTTCCAGGAATGCCTCCAGATCGAGATATTGATTTCTGTATTGATTTGGCTCCAGATACTCAGCCCATTTCTATTCCCCCGTACCGTATGGCTCCTAAGGAGTTGAAAGGGTTGAAGGAGCAGCTTGAAGAGTTATTGTCTAAGGGGTTCATCAGGCCGAGTGTATCGCCGTGGGGTGCTCCAGTCCTATTTGTTAAGAAGAAGGATGGGTCTATGCGGATGTATATTGATTATCGCCAGTTGAATAAGGTTACTATTAAGAACAAGTATCCTCTGCCACGCATTGATGATTTTTTGACCAGTTGCAGGGTGCTCGTGTGTTTTCTAAGATTGATTTGAGATCGGGTTATCATCAACTGAAGATTCGGGCTACAGATGTTCCGAAGACTGCATTTCGTACAAGGTATCACCATTATGAGTTCCTGGTGATGTCCTTTGGTTTGACTAATGCCCCAACAACATTCATGGACCTGATGAATAGAGTATCCAGGCCGTATATTGATTCCTTCGTCATTTTCTTCATTGATGACATCTTGATTTATTCGCGGATCCTAGGTGAGCATGAGCAGAATTTGAGAGTTGTGCTCCAGACCTTGCGGGGACAGAAGCTATATGCTAAGTTCTCCAAGTGTGAGTTCTGGTTATAGTCTGTGGCATTTTTGGGGCATGTGGTATCCGGAGAGGGTATCAAGGTTGATCCACAGAAGATTGAGGCAGTTCAGAGTTGGTCGCGTCCTACTTCAGCTACAGAGATCAGGAGCTTTTTGGGACTAGCAGGCTATTATCGCCGATTTGTGGAGGGGTTCTCCTCTATTGTAGCTCCATTGACTAGACTGACTCAGAAGAATGCCCCGTTCCGGTGGTTTGACGAGTGTGAGGCGAGCTTTCAAAAGCTCAAGTCAGCACTGACCTCAGCACCAGTTCTGACATTGCCTTCCGGTTCTAGGATGTATACGGTGTATTGTGACGCTTCACGCGTTGGGTTGAGATTTGTGTTGATGCAGGATGGGAGAGTTGTTGCTTATGCTTCGCGCCAACTGAAGGTTCATGATAAGAATTACCCTGTGCATGACTTGGAGTTGGCGGCGATTGTTCATGCTTTGAAGATTTGGAGGCACTACTTGTATGGTGTATTTTGTGAGGTTTATACCGACCACCGTAGTTTGCAACACTTATTCAAGCAGAGGGACCTTAATTTTAGGCAGTAGAGGTGGCTTGAGTTGTTGAAGGACTATGATATCACCATTCTGTATCATCTGGGCAAGGCAAATGTGGTAGCAGATGCTTTGAGCAAGAGGGCAGAGAGTATGGGTAGCTTGGCCTACATTGCAGCTGAGGAGAGACCTCTAGCCTTGGACATCCAGTTCTTGGCTAATCGTCTTGTGAGGTTAGATCTTTCGGAGCCTCGTCGAGTTCTAGCTCATGTGGTTGCTCAGTCTTCAATATTGGGAGAGATTAAGGCTCGACAGTTTGATGATCCGTGCTTAGCAGAGCTTCGGGAGGCACTGGTCCAGGGCAGGGCCAAGGAGGTTACCTTGGGCGAGGATGGTGCTTTGAGACTCCAGGGTTGTTTGTGTGTTCCTGATGTTGATGGTCTGAGGGATAGGATTCTAGCGGAGGCAAACAGTTCTCGGTACTCTGTTCATCCGGGTGCGACAAAGATGTATCGTGATTTGAAGAAACATTACTGGTGGAGGCAGATGAAGAAGGACATTGTGCAGTAGTGGCTAGGTGTCTTAATTGCCAGCAGGTTAAGTACGAGCATCAGAGGCCAGAAGGACTACTCCAGCAGATGCCCATTGCTGAGTGGAAATGGGACCGCATCACTATGGACTTCATGGTTGGGTTGCCTCGGACTTTGCGTAAGGTTGACGCGGTTTGGGTCATTGTGGATAGATTGACCAAATCGGCGCATTTCATTCTTGTGGCTACTACTTACACTTCTGAGAGGCTAGCCCAGATCTACATTCGGGAGATAGTCCGGTTGCACGGTGTGCCGGTGTCCATTATATCAGATCGAGGTCCTTAGTTCACCTCGCACTTCTGGAGAGTATTGCACAGTGATATGGGCACTCAGATAGATCTCAGCTCAGCATTTCACCCTCAGACTGATGGCCAGTCGGAGCGTACGGTTCAGATATTGGAGGATATGCTCAGGGCATGTGTGCTTTATTTTGGGGGTCAGTGGGACCAGTTCTTTCCTTTGGCGGAGTTTGTGTACAATAATAGTTATCAGTCCAGCATCGAGATGGCTCCATTTGAGGCCTTGTATGGTCGGCAGTGTCGTTCTCCTATCGGGTGGTATGAGCCTGGCGAGGCTAAGTTATATGGCACAGATCTGGTGAGAGATGCTTTGGAGAGGGTGAAGATAATCCAGGAGAGGCTCCGCACAGCTCAGTCCAGACAGAAGAGTTACGCGGATCAGAGGGCGCGGGATGTAGCATTTATGGAGGGAGATAAGGTTCTACTGAAGGTTTCGCCAATGAAGGGCATTATGAGATTCGGGAAGAAGGGCAAGCTGAGTCCCAGGTTTATAGGTCCTTTCGAGGTGTTGAGGCGAGTCAGAGAGGTTGCTTATGAGCTTGCCTTACCTCCCGCCTTATCAGGAGTTCATCCGGTCTTTCATGTATCCTTGATCCGGATATATCATGTCGACTTTTCTCACGTGGTTGATTTAAGCACTATTCAGTTGGATGAGAAGTTGGGCTACGAGGAGGAGCCAGTTGCTATTATTGATATGCAGGACCGCCAGTTGAGGTCCAAGAGAGTTTCTGCGGTAAAGGTCCAGTGGAGGGGCCAACCAGCGGAGGAGGCGACTTAATAGTCCGAGGAGGACATGCGTAGCAAATATCCACAGCTATTCAGCACTTCAGGTACGATTCTAGACCCGTTCGAGGACGAACGTTTATTTAAGAGGGGGAGAATGTAACGACCCGACTGTCATTTTGCGTATTAGGACCCCGTTCCCCTAAATAAAACTTCCCATATCGGCTTATCGTGATTTATGTCTTGCGGGGACGGGTTGTTCGGGATTTGGAAGTGTTTAGAGTGCTATAGGAACACTTGGTTCCTTATGGTTGGCCTTTTTGGCCAAGTTTGACTTCGGTCGACATTTTTAGCAAATGACCTCGGAATTGAGTTCTGACAGTTTCAGTAGCTTCGTATGATGATTTCGGACTTGGGCATATGTTCGGAACGGGTTTTCGATGACCCGGGGGCATTTAGGCGCCCAATATGGGAATCAGGATTTCCTTAAGTTTGAAATTTGGGTTGGAACGTCATTTTATGTTATCGAGGTCCGAATGGAATTTCGAGTGTGAATAGTTCTGTTATGTCATTTATGACTTACCTGCAAAATTTGGAATCATTTCGAGTAGTATAGGTCGGTTCGGCGCATCGTTATAGAAATCAAGAACTTGAAGTTCATAAGTTTAATTCAATTTGGTTTTGGGGTCAAATTCTTAGTTTTGCTATTTTTTTTCACGTTCCGAAAATTCGAGCGAGTCTGTATCATGAATACAGACTTGCCAGTGCTTTTGGATGGGGTCCCCAGGGGCTTGGGTGAGTTTTGGAACCCCGGGAGCTAAGTTCAACAAAACCAGATTTTTGCTGTCTGGTTTCCTTCTTCGCGATCGCGGAAAGGGGGCCCCCTTAGCGGAGAAGGAATTGGGCTGGGCTGCTGAATGCTCTACGCGTTCGCAGAATACTCTCCGCGATCGCGGTAGGTTGGGTTCCTGACCTTCGCGATCGGGTCCTTGTTTCCGCGTTCGCGATGGGTTGGATCCCTAACCATCGCGATCGCACCCATGTCTCCGCGTTCGCGGAGGTCTAGCCAGTTGGCCTTCATGATCGCGAGCCCCTTTCCGCGTTCGCATAGAAGGGCCTCAGGAGCCTGGGCCATTTGGCCTTCGCGATCACGGGCCCCTTGTCGCGATCGCGATGAAGGGGCAGCTGGGCAGTATATCTTCTTCAAAACTCGGGATTTTTCATTTCTTAACATAAGAGTCCACCATTTAATAGCGTGGGAGTTTGGAGAAAGAGTCCCACGACCTAGCTACTGTCAAGGTAAGTTAATTCCACTTCAACACTAGTTTAATACATGGATTTCAACTTGAATTAACTACTACATTGGTGGAAAATCAAGAATTGGGTAGTACTTAGGGTTCTTGAGGAAATTGATGAATTTCCCCATTTATATGCTATGAATTCAAGTAGAACCTGCATATTAATGATCCTTAGGCTATGGGTGAGTGATTCCTTCGAGAATTTTTGGAATCCGAGTGTGCGGGCCCGGGGTTGAATTTTGGGAATTCTTCAAGAATGTTAAAATTTTGAATTAATAGGATAATTTCTCTACCTTGAGCTTGAATTGATATAATTATGCCATATTTGGCTAGTTGCGAGTCCTCGAGTGTAGAGATCGAAGTTTCGGGCGCATCCTTGATCCGAGGGGTAGATTCGACACGAGGTGAGTCTCCTTTCTAACCTTGTAAGAGGGAATTTTCTCCATAGGTGATTTATATGCTATGTGTAATTGTTTTGGGGGCACGTGCGCACAAAGTGACGAGAGTCCGTACGTAGCGACTATTATTGTAATATCTGGGTAGTTGGGCCCACATCATGCCTTATATTCTTCCTTGAAACGTCATATGTGTTATAAACTCATGTTTTGCCTAGCATTGATCCTCTGAGATTTCATGGATTTGGATAATTGGAAGGAAATTGTTATGGAAGGTAAGTTTTAATGATATTGTATGTGCTTGTGACCGCTTCGCAATTTACATTCCGCGAGCGGAGTGTGATTTCCCCTACTCGCATGGGAGCGGGACGTACGCCACGACAGATTGAAAGGTGCACTTTTGGGACGGGCCGTTCGATCCTCGGCAGTGCACCTAAGAGATTATACTATGGTAAGAATGCACTTATGGGACTGGCCGTTCGATCCTCGGAAGTGCATAGATATTATCCTTATGACTCCGTCCGGTTGTCTTATCCTTGTGTGCGCGTGACTATTTGGTATTGTTTCAGTGATATTGGCTCGACAGATACTTGGGAACAAGGAAAGGGTACATTGTTGCTTATTTTCAATAGTTTTTCCTGGATTTTGCACTTGAAATGTATCTGTTGCTTACTATTTCCCATGTCTACTGCATTCCGTTATATCCTGCTTTATATTGTTACTGTTGGACCTTGGTGAGTATCGAGTTGACCTCTCGTCACTACTTCTTCGAGATTAGACAGGATACTCACTGGGTACATATTTATTTAATATGTACTCATGCTGCTCTTCTGTACTTAATTGTACAGGTTCTGAGGCTGGTGCATCTGGTTATCAGACCGGAGCTAGATATTGACCGTAGTGGACCTGACTTCATGGTGAGCTGCTTTCTTCTGGCGATCCTCGGCAGCATCATGAAGTTTCATTTACTATTGTTTCCCGTCTATTTATTCAGACAGTGGGATTGTTTATTCTATCTTTTGGTTATCCTGTTAGTATGCCCGTGACACTCGTGATACTAGTTCCTGGCACACACGTAGTGGTTATTTTTGGATTTTGGGCTGTATATATATTTGCTCGTCTTTTGGTTCACGCTTCTTTATAGCTATTTTATCTACCACTAGGTTATTATCTATCGATATCATGATTTAACTTGTTAAATTCGGTAAATGGGTGAATAATTGAATAAAAAAAAAGAAACACTTAGTGAAACTTATGTTGGCTTGCTTAAACCCGTTGTTGGGCGCCATCACGACCTGGATTAGGATTCTGGATCGTGACATTACCGGGCCAATGTCCCTCAATTATATATATATATATATATATATATATTATCCTTTCAACAGGGAAAAAAACTTAATGATGCAATTTTATTTTCTACAGCTTCATTATATCATTTAAGAGTTATGAAATTTGGCACGTCTGGTATTAAAAAAAAAATGAAAATGTCGATCTCAGAGCTAAATATTTCTATAAGAAAAAAGGCTCGAATCTATGGCTTCAAAACTCCAATTTTAAAACAGATTTTATCAGCTGCAAGCACATTAGTTTGTTTCTTCTCCTATAAGGATTATTGTGAATTGTTCCAATTTATGCTGCATTAGCGCATTCGTTTTACATGACTGAAATAGCTAAAATACAAATTGAAACTAAACAGATGCTTTGATCGATTTTGACAAATCACACATGGAGATACAAACAGGTATTAAAAAATATTTGAAAAGCAAATTAAATTTTGACTTTTAAGATGAACTGATTTCAGATAAACGAAGACCTGACTGCTGAAAGGAAAATTGTGATGCAAGAGGAAATATTATGTCAAACTTAATATATAGAATTGGGTTCTTTTGAGAACCAAAATATGACTTTTCTATTGATAGCAGTATTCTAGTAATTCTTCGTCAGGAGAAACTAAAAGTGAACTTAGTTACCAAGACCGGGTTTTGGAGAGGCCCAATGTGTAAATGGGCTACCAACTTGCAGTCCTTAATGCGGCATTGAATCTTGATCCATCTGTCATGACCCAAAAATTTCAATCAATGGGTTGTGTTGGTACCTAACCGGGGCTTTTGCATCTATACCAGCTTTTTGGGTCACGTTTTGACTTATACCCGCTTTGCAAAAAAATTTGCAAGCATACCCACGTTTCGCATAAACTTCAGGCATACGGGCCTGAAGTAACAAAAACAATCACACAAAACTTCAGCATTCTAGGCTTTTTCAAAAACTTCAGCAGAAGTGCTGAAGTTATTTAGTTCATTTGTAAAAAAACTCAGCACTAGATAAGGAAGGTGACTCAAGAGTCTGCGAATGAGTATGCAACACTACCTCGAGTCTCGCAGATGCCCAAGCTAATCACCCCATGAAACACCGTTAGGAACAATACCAGAATCTACACAACATGTCAGAAATATAATATGAGTACAATCAACCAAATGTATTCAGTAGCTGCAGAGCCTAACCTCGACGAGGTAGTGACGAGGCTATGATAATACACCTACTTTATAAATCCGTGTACTTAATAAATAAGAGAACGAACAAGATAAATAATAAGAAAAAGTAATAAGGATAAATACGAGAAGTAGTAAAATAATCAACTTAAGGAAATAACCATCTCATTTCTCAAATAAACAACCAAACCTATCTCCACAACTCAAATCCAAAAGAATAAATCGATAACCATAAAATAACATAGTTGAGACCACAAATATGCATAATAAGAAGAATCATCAAAAGATATCATATCAGATACCACAACAACACTTTTCATGCATTAATCTCATCCTCACAAGTACAGAAACATCCTTTGTGCAATAGTAATAATATCAAGAAACACGAAAACACCCTTTGTATATAATCACTCTTCCCACACAAACACGGAATCACCCTTCGTGCAATATACTCTTCCTCACTAAGCATATAATAGGTAATACCAAGTAAGGTAGGAAGCATAAACAAAACCAAGAAGAGTGATTAAACATAAAATACCGCGTAAAAATTATAACCTTTTTACCAATACACGAACCAACATTTCAAGAACCGTATTGTCCAAATATCTCAAGGAAACCCAAATAAGGTTACTAACATGTATGTGAATAATCAAGTAGTCTGACAAACTGTTTAAAGCATAAGAGAAAATAATACAAGAAACAACAAAGCATGGATAAGACTGGATATATCCTCATGCTTTAACCTTGTCAAATGCACGTACACTCATCACTATGTACATACGTCACCCCCAACACATTTAGCATGTAGCACATAGACCTAATATAATATAATGGTGATGACCCAATCAATCATTTTATGTAATTGCGTCCCGTTTTCCCTTTTGATGCTTCGCAAATGTGTATTTATGATTTATGACTTACAGGGTTGATTAGTTTCGTTTCGGAAAGATTTCGGGTTAATTTGGACCTTTGATTCATGGCTTACAAGCCTAAGTTAAAAATATTGATCAAACTTTGACTTTTGTGAAAACGATCAAAGAATGGTGTTTTGATTGCTTCAACAGCTTCGTATAGTGATTTTGAACTTGTGTGTATGTCCAGAATTGAATTCGGAAGTCCGTAGGTTGATTTGTGTTGTTCTGCTGAAGTTTGGCAATTTGAAGTTAAAAACGTTGACCGTAGGTTGACTTTTAGCTATCGAGATCGGAATTTGATTTTGGGACTTGGAATAGGTTCATTTTACTGCTTAGAACTTGTATGAAAAATTTGTATAATTTGGAGTTGAATTTATAGGATTCGGACGCTTAGTTGCAACTCTAGTAATTCTTGAACTTTACTTTGAAATTCATGCGTTTTAGTGTTTGATTCGCAATTTTAGATTTTATTTTTGTGTTTTGATCACACGAGGAAGTTTGTCCGTTCCGACTGCCCATCGGTTTGAGGATGAAATGCCATGCTCAACTCTACATCAGTACCCATACCTCTCTGTACGGCCCTCCAAAACTGAGATGTGAACTAAGTACCTCTGTCAGAAATGATAGAAACCGGAACTCCATGCAACCAAACATCTCCTTAATGTAAGTATCAGGGGTGCCTAACACCTTGCCCTTGGAGTAATTTCAAGCCCTTACCAAATCTCTGCTTATTCAATTAGTGTTATTGTGACCCTCAATAGGTGCCCTAACGCACCTTAATTCGTTAGGTGGAGACTCTTCGAATCCTTCACATCCCTTATCCCAAAATAAAAATGAGTTGTACCAACAATGTCAAAAACCCTGACTGATCCGAAAGGAGAGGAAAAAGGGGACGCGACAGCCACTATCGCAAATGAGACAAAATTATCGCAATTACTAACCTGCCCTCAGGCATGCTTATTTCGCAAATACGAAGGGGAAGTCGCATTTGCAACATCTGCACCCCCTATCACCTTCGAAATTGCGAGGCTGGTGCTCGCAATTGCGATAACTGAGCACCAACACACCAAATTTCATTTTCAGTTCAAACCAGTTGGAATCATGTCTGAAACTCATTTGAGCCCCCCGGGCTCGAAACCAAACATCCTGAAAGTCCACAACTGTGGTTCCCGGCCAAACAAGCTTTGTTAACAAGTAGCAAATAGGCACTCATATATAAACAAGTAAGCAAATAGTGGTTTGAAAAGGTTCGTAGTCTAGGCACACATATGTAATAAGGTTTAAAAGATTTATGGTCTGAACACACATATGTAAAGGGATAAGAGGGTCCTAAGTTGTTTATCCTATAGGATCACATCAATGCAATGCCCGGTAATCACTCCTCAATGAGGGGCTACACGTGGCATTAGCGCACTGGTCATCATATCCACATCTACCCATTACCCCATCCCTTAGCGGTTATTAAGCGAGTTTATTTAACGAACTCTAAGCGTGCTGTTACCCGTCCCTTCTTAACGGTCCTGGAGGAATTTAGGACCTCTAAGTATAGGTAGTTCTAGCCATACCCCTAAGGTTTTAAAAAGGTAAAATTCTAAGCGACAAACAAGAACAAATAGGACTAATCAGATAAAGGCAGGAAAGCAGTTATGAGGCTCAGATTTACCTTAACTGGTAATGCACATAAGCAACACGTCTCAAACACAATAAGGGGGGACGTTTTATTAGGCAGGATTCTAAGATAGGATATCTGAGTAGACCAATGCACAGAAATATGCAGCTTTATTTTTATAAACTTAGAAGCAGGGCCCTAATCCGTTTGCCTACTTATTTTAAGCCTGTTAACCGTTAAACAGTAACATGAAAACAATTTTTCAGTTTATAGAGGTTCGTTACCTAAAGCCATCCTAGGCGTGGGATTATGCATAATTACAAGAGTTATTAAACAGTTCAAAGTTGTTTTACCTAAAAGCGTGCTGTTCTAAGTGATGTAAATCTGAGAATGCAGGGATTGTTACCAGTTTTATTAAAAGCAAACATGATATTTATAGGTGAGACTATTTTTATTACTTTTCATGAATCAACAGTTTAAACTAGGCGTGGTTAAACAAATGCAAGCAGAGTGCCTAATACATGACAGTTTTATTGTCAATGATCCTTAGATTAACGGAATTTCTGAAGCATGATCTCTAAATGCACATAAAGAGTTACAGAATTATTAAGACGTTATTTATTGTCCTAGGAGAAGTATTTTTAAGTGATAATCATAAACATGTATTAGTGTCAAATGAGATGCTGAAGCAGTATACATGAAACCAAAGAACATGATATCTAGTGCATGACATAATTTGAATATATTAGTCCTAAAGCAGGGATTCTAATGCAAGTATAAATAAGATAAAGCCTATAACATGCTTCTACCCAAATGATATTGATAGAAATATATAGCTACCCTCCCCATTTCACTAGCCATCCCCAATATTCGTTTAAAAATAATTATTACAGACCAGATGAATAAATTACATAAATAGGTAAAGGGAAAAGAAGAAGTTACAATATAGGGATCCTGAAGCAGGCCCAAATGTACCAAACTGTCCATAGCCTCATATGCCAAAGTCATAGCCTTTCTCATGTCCGGGTGTGTCAGAGTTCCTTAAGGACCTCAAGGATCCAGGGCAGTGCTCACACCCAGATTTCATAACCAGAATTGAGTAAGTGTAGTGTGAAAGAGCCAACCCCAGTGCATCAGAGTTCAGAAGGATCTCATAGGGATCCCAAAGCGGTCACACACTGGAGGGGCAGAACTTAAGGACCTAAGAGTAGAGTGAGAGTGCTTGACATAGTTTTGAAAAGGTTTTAATAGGAAAGCCGTATTTGAAAAAGACTCAGTTGAAGTAGTTTTCAAAATAGGAGAGTTGTTTAGCGGTAAAACAGTTTTGAAAAGAGTTGTGTAATTAAACAAATAACTGATCAAACACAAAGCCAAACAGGTCCAGCAACACTCAAAACAACAACCTTTCACACAGGGATAATTGGGATTGGGGACACATAATGCACATATAATAAACAGAAGTCTTTTGCAATTAAGGGGTAGCTAGTAGTGCAAATAGTAAGACATAGATTCAGGAGTGCTAATTAGAACATAGTTATAGAATCAGAAGTGCTTTAGGAGGTTCATGGGATTGGGAGATGACATAGTATAGAATTTCATAGCAACAGTGAGGACATAAAAGTACTAAACATTATTGAGCATAACATCAAGACAACTTAGGGTAACAAATCAGTTTTACAAAATAGGTGCATACCAGAACTGGACAACAAATAGACCAACATTAAAAATTAGAGTAGAGTCACATTGATACTGATTACAAAGGGTAAGTAAACATGCTGATCCTAAGGGGTAGGACATAACTAACATGTTGGGTGAAGAAATAATGTAAACAAGTTAATTACGTGTTGAAAAGCTAAGCAACAGACAGAAGTAGACTGATGATTAGTAAACTAAAGCAGTAAGTAAGCATATTGAGTTTGGGAGCTTGAATTTAAAATCATAACATACCAGTAAAGAGAGTAAACACAAAGTGAAAAATAGGAGAATGCAATAATTAGCTTTGGCTTGCAGCCGGCTAATTCTGTAACGGTAGCAAGTAACAAAGAAAGCAGAATAGCTTTTGAGTGTATGAGAGAGTGGTGAACTAATGTGTGTTCGTCTGTTCAAGAATGTTAATGAGAGAGCACATATATAGTAGCTTGAAGGCTAGGTAAAATAAGGTAAGAATCAAAATTATTCAGTAATTATGGAACTCTGAATCAATTAGTGTAAAATCAGTCCAAGTACTCCCTCAATTAAGGGAGTTAACTTCAAACGGTAAAAGACATGTAACAAATAAGGAAGGAGATCATATATGGCTGAAATATAACTAAGGAAATAATTCAATCACGGTACAGGTATAGAGTAGGCAATTAAGGCTAGGTACATAAGGTTCTAATTAAGGAAATAACATAAGAATCAATTAACAGTATAGTCAACCACATAATAAGGCATGAAAATAATTTAGAAGTTAGAAATCAGTAGAGGGGTATCAATCACAGGAAATCAGTAAAAGGGTATCAATTAAAGGAAATTAGGGATTCAAATAGAACTAGTACTGATTAAGAGAAATTAGAACAAGTTTTTGTGAATAAATGAAACAAACACAGTATAGGCAAGAATAATCAAATCAGAAACCATAACAAGCATAATAGGGTAGAAATCACAAAAACTCAGAACAGATTCATGAGAAACAGACATACACACAAATCAAACGAGCAAACCAGTAAAGACAGATTCAGAACCTAAGGCTAAGCCAAGAAATTAGAGGCTTTTAACATAGTTAATCAGGTTAAAGGGAAAACCTAAATAAAATCGTTTAAACATAGTAAAGATTATAGAATAACACTTAAAATCAGAGATAAAGTCATTTTGAAGAGAAGTTAAGAAACCCTAGTTATGAAGACGAAGAGACATTTTGAAAAATCAGAAAGATTCTTATGGAAAACAGTAAAATAACTCAAAATAATCACAGATCCGTTACAGATCTAAAGAGTCAGAGAGATAAATTAGGGATTTGAGAGAGAACAACCCAGAGATAGAGAGATTCTGGCTTAGAAGCCATATGTTTAGTAATAAAATAGGACGATCTTACTTAGACGGGCCAAGGTGGCCTGAGAACGGCAAGAATAGGCCATAGGTGTGAGTGAACTGCCACTGGTCCCTTGAGGACCTCAGAGATGCAAGAATCCGTCCATGGAGAGGGAGCCATTAGGCTAGAAGTGGTGGTGGAACTTCCATTGTTACCGGCGAGCGGGCAGCCGGCGAGTGGAAGCCATGGCTAAGCAGAGAGAGCTTGAGAGAGAATGAGAGGGTGTGACAGCTGAGAGAATGAGAAAATGAGGGTTTGGGGGGAGGGGGGGGGTATGGTCTTAGGTTAATTTAGGAAATAACGGATCTGGTTCTTTGATCAAAATTAATCAACGATGCAGATTAAAATAGAAATTGGGTCGGGTAGATTTAGGAATTGAGCTTGGGTATTGGGCTAGTTTAATTAAGTGTTTGGGATGTTCTAATTAGGCTAAAATTGAAATAGAATAGGCTATTTGTTAAATACCCAATTCAAATTAGTTAAAACAATTTATAAAACACCTAGTAATTATATTTAAAAAAATGAATTTCATGCATAGAAAATAGTTTAAAATGATTGTTTAATATTTAAAAATACAAATGACTATTTTTGGTAAAAAAATAATATAAAATTATATGCTTGGGCTATAATTGCAAAGTTATCGCAGTTATAGCCAAAAGATGCCAATTTGGCTAATTGTGAAATAATTTGATCGTATTAGGACCATAAACAATAAATTAAATTAAGGAAATCTCTTGAAATTATTTGTGATGTAATTTTATAATTATTTATTGGGAATAAAATACTGGACAAATTAATAAAATTGTAGAAAAAATTATGGAAAAATACCAATTGCTACTAATGTATGATTTTGAGGGTATAGATGCAATTTTTAGAATATTTTGGAAAACATTGGGTATCAACAACTGCCCCTCTTTACCCCGAAAGGATGAAAGAGTTGTCGGGTAAAGATATGATGGCCAATTTTGATCGAACGAAATGGTTTGAGAGATTTTGGCCGTACTCTGGTTTCTGAGCTGCCTACATATCCCTGGTTTTACAGGAATCATGCCGTATGTAGTTCTGGATTCATAAGCGATATATGCCGGTGAAAGCTTCACAATAACGGACGCAACATCTAGGGATTGGCGAATGAACGGTTTATGGGAGATCGGGTTTAATATGGTTGGGAGAACTGGAGCGGGACCGCTCCTACTGGGATAGCTGTTGCTCGCCGGATTACCTGCAAATAAGAGTAATACAAGCGTATATTGTGCAGAAATTTAAACATGATGCAGGTTCCCTTTAGGGATGACGTCCTTAGACTATGATGTCCTGGCCATGAATTGTTTGACGAGAGATTCGCAGGCCATGAAATGATGCTCTCGGGCCATGAAGATGGTGCCTCCGAACTATGACGCCTTTGAATAATGATATGCAAGATTGAGAGATCCTCAGGCCATGACATGGTGTGTTCCGGCTATGAGGATGATGCCGTTAGAATATGACGCCTTTGGATAAGTTGGCGATATTTCAGCCCATGAAATGCAATAATATGATGACCCCAAGACGAAGCTTAGTTTGGGAAATGAAGGGTATAGCTTAGCCCAAAAAAGGGGCAAAGTAGATAATGCTTGGGAGACAACGCTTAGTCTCGGTAAAAAGTAAATTGGAGGCAAAGCTTAGCCTCATGCAAGTATGGAGACAGAGATTAGTCTAATGCAAAGGAAGGCAGTGGTTAGCCTTATGCAAGGGAAGGTAGAGAGTAGCCTTATGCAGATGGAAGGCAAAGATTAGCCTTATGCACTGGGAAGGCAGAGATTAGCCTTATGCAAGATAGAGGTAGAGCTTAACCTCATGAAAAATGCGGGACAGAGCTTAGCCTCATGCAAGATGAAGGCAGCGGTTAGCCTTATGCAAGGGAAGGCAGAGAGTAGCCTTATGCAGATGGAAGACAAAGATTAGCCTTATGAAAGATGGAGGTAGAGCTTAACCTCATGCAAAATGGGGGATAAAGCTTAGCCCCATGCAAGATGAAGGCAACGGTTAGCCTTATGCAGAAGAATAAATAGCAAATGATAGTGGAATTTCTTAGCTGGTAGCAGACTTCAATATGGCAATTGTTTTGAGAATTGTGACTACGGAGCATGTTTATTCTTTGTGCTGATAGAAAATTTCCGCAGTTGCAACTGTTTTGAGAATTGGGAGTTCGAAACATGTTTATCCTTTACTCCTGCATCCAAAGAAAAATCGTGAGTTCTGTAGATGGGGAGGTTAATGCGTGTTCCTGCTGGCTTTTCTTGATTCGCTCTGCTTGGTCTGATGATCCTGTTTACATATTGGGGGGTAGCGTTTGCTAAATAGAGCTATTTTACAAGTAAGCATGCATGGTTTTTGTAAATATGTAGTGAAAAATATATTTTAAGAAATTTAGATGAACCGATGACCGTGATAAGACCCGAGATATTGCAACCTCTCATGCTATGGAATTTTGAGGGTCCTCTTCAAAATTCTGCCCCAGTTATATGGGTTGACATCTCTGATTGCTGCGCATGCTGCGATCGGCTGAACTTGCTTCGGAATTTTGAGGGTCCTCCTCAAAATTCTACCCCAGTTTCCAGTTGCGGGGGGAAATGAGATTTTTTATTGAATTGACCGAACCCATAGGGCTGCCTTCGTATCCCCTATTAAACGGGAATCAGGTCAGGTGTAGTTCAATTTACATCATTTGAGGAAAGCATAAAGAATTACACATAGTATCGTTTGACTGCATTTGAATTGATTGGTTTTGGCCAGACTTCTCCGTCCATTTCTGCAAGTATAAGAGACTTCTCCGTCCATTTCCGCAAGTATAAGAGCTCCTCCTATCAATACTCGGTGAACCATATACGGACCTTGCCAGTTGGGAGAGAATTTCCCTTTGGCTTCATCCTGATGCGGAAAAATCTTCTTTAACACCACATGTTCTGGTGTGATCTGTCTTGGCTTGAATCTTTTGTTAAAGGCTATGGACATCCTGTTCTGATAAATTTGCCCATGACATACTGCATTCATTCTCTTCCCGTCTATGAGGGCTAGTTGCTCATAACAACTCCTTATCCATTCTGCGTCGCTAAGCTTGGCTTCTTGTATGATTCTCAAGAAAGGGATCTCCACTTCGGCAGGAATAACAGCTTCCATACCATAAACCATCAAGTAAGGAGTTGCCCCAGTTGATGTACAGACTGTGGTGCGGTATCCCAGTAAGGCGCATGATAACTTTTCATGCCATTGTTTGTGCTTTTCTATCATCTTTCTCAATATCTTCTTGATGTTCTTGTTGGTGGCTTCTACAGCTCCATTCATCTAAGGTCTATAGGCTATGGAATTCTTGTGCTTGATTTTGAAGTCTCGCACATGGCTTTCATCATATCACTATTGAGATTGGATCCGTTGTCGCTGATAATTGACTCTGGAACTCCGAATCGACAGACAATACGGTCGCGGACAAAATCTGCCACGACTTTCTTAGTCACTGTTTTGTAGGATGCTGCTTCGACCCATTTAGTGAAATAATCAATTGCTACTAAGATGAACATGTGTCCATTTGAGGCTGTAGGCTCGATCGGTCCAATGACGTCCATTCCCCAGGCGGCGAATGGCCAAGGCGAGCTTGTTGCATTGAGCTCATTTGGGGGTACCTTTATCATATCTGCATGTACCTGACATCGGTAGCATTTTCAGACATACTGGATGTAGTCCGTTTCCATGGTCATCCAAAAGTAACCGACTTTGAGTGTCTTCTTGGCCAAGACAAAACTGTTCATATGTGGGCCGCAGGTCCCAACATGTATCTCTTCAAGTACTTTGGAGGCTTCCTTTGCATCAACACATCTCAATAATCCCAAATCGGGAGTTCTTCTGTATAGAGTTCTTCCGATGTGAAAGAAACTATTGGACAATCTTCGAAACGTGCGTTTCTGAGTATGATTTGCATGCTCTGGGTACTCTCGTTTTTCAAGTATTCCTTGATGTCATGGAACCATGGTTTTCCATCCGCTTCCTCTTCAATATGGGCACAATATGCCGGCTGGCTATGGATCTTTACTGGAATAGGATCAATGAAATTCTTATCTGGATGCTGTATCATGGATGATAGAATGGCCAAAGCATCGACTAACTCGTTCTGAATTCTGGGGATGTGATGAAATTCTGTCTTTGTGAACCTCTTTCCAATTCCTGCACATGGTGCAGATACGACAGTATCTTGGAATTATTGGTAGCCCATTCTCCTTGTACTTGGTGTATTAGTAAGTCTGAATCGCCAGTTACCAGCAACTACTGAATGTTCATCAATGGCAGATACCGGATAATGTTGACCGATTTCCGATACCAGGACAGCTCCAACGGCGGCTCCTTTGAAATTCGCCGCTCCATCAAAGAACATTGTCTAACCGTCATAGGATTCTATAATGTTTTCTCCTATGAACAACACTTCTTCATCGAGAAAATACGTTTTCAAGGGTTCGTACTCTCCATCCACGGGGTTCTCGGCAAGATGATCTGCCAATGCTTGTCCCATGACCGCTTTTTGAGTCTTATAGACAATGTCGAACTCACTCAGCAGGATTTTCCATTTGGCTAGCTTGCCTGTGGGCATGGGCTTCGGAAAGATATATTTCAAGGGATCCATCCTTGATATGAGGTACATTGTGTAGGCACAAAAGTAGTGCCTCAGATTCTGGGCTACCCAGGTTAGAGCACAACAGGTACGTTCCAGTATAGAATACCATGCCTCGTATGGAGTGAACTTCTTACTCAGATAATACATAGCCTGCTCTTTTCTCCCTGTCTCGTGGTGCTGCCCCAGAATGAAGCCGAAAGCTCCATCTAGTACTGCAAGGTAGAGTAATAGGGGTTTACCTGGCTCTTGTGGTACCAAGACTGGCGGTGTTGATAAGTACTCCTTGATTCTGTTGAAGGACTTTTGACAATCCTCGGTCCATTTGGTTGCAGCATCTTTCTTCAGCATCTTGAAGATTGGTTCACATATGACCGTGGACTGGGCTATGAACCGACTGATGTAATTAAGGCGTCCCAGGAAACTCATCATCTCTTTCTTGTTCTTTGGCGGTGGTAACTCTTGGATGGATTTGACCTTTGATGGATCCAATTCTATCCCTCGGCGGCTGACGATGAATCCAAGCAATTTTCCAGCAGGAACCCCGAATGCATACTTTGCGGGGTTTAATTTCAGGTTGTATTTCCGCAATCTGTTGAAGAAATTTCTCAAATCTTCTATGTGGTCGGTGGCTTTATTGGACTTGATGATGACGTCGTCCACATATACCTCGATCTCTTTATGTATCATGTCATGGAAGATAGTGGTCATAGCTCTTATATAAGTGGCCCGATCATTCTTTAGGCCGAATGACATCATCTTATTAATAGTATACTCCCCACGGCGTAATGAAATCCATTTTCTTAGCGTCTTCCTTGTCCATCCAAATCTGATGGTAACCGGCGAAACAATCCATGAATGACTGAAGTTCATGTTTGGCGCAATTGTCAATCAGGATGTGTATATTTGGAAGAGGGAAATCATCCTTTGGACTGGCCCGGTTGAGATCCCAGTATTCGACACAAACCCTAACCTTCCCATCCTTCTTGGGCACTGGCATAATGTTGCCTAACCATGTTGGATATTCAACCACCCTGAGGACCTTGGCGTTGATCTGTTTGGTAACTTCCTCCTTGATTTTCAGGCTCATATCAGGCTTGAACTTCTGAGCTTCTGCTTTACCGACGGGCACATTGGATTGGTTGGCAGCTTGTGATCCACAATGGGCGTACTTGGACCAGTCATGTCGTCGTAGGAACATGCAAATATATCTTCAAACTCTTTCAAGAATTGTGTGTATTTTTCTTTCTCTGACGGTAACAAGTGGATGCTGATGCAAGTTTCTTTGACAGTCTCTGAATCTCCCGGGTTGATTACCTCAGTTTTGTCCAGATTGGACTTAGGTCCGTTCTCGAAATCCTCAACTTCTCTGACAATTTCATCGGGTATGACATCCTCTTCTTCTGAATCGCTATCCTTTTGTTGCGTTGTCTCATTGAATGTCACAGTCATTGGTTCACCAAGATAGGAAATAATAATGTTGTATAGATAGAAGTAATGAGAGAAAAATGATAATAATAAATATTGATTCATTAAAACATAAAGCGATTTTTGATAATTTAAACAAGTGTTTTAGAACAAGTGTCTAATTCTTACGGAATGATCCGTTGCTCACGGCCTGGACGGAAGGTCCTTCCTCCTCCTCCTCCTCGACAATAACACAACAGTCCATGTCTTCATCTTCCAAGTACAGATTCTTCAAGGCTGCCAATGCTTCTTCTTCTTCCTCTGACCCCCATATGACGTTAGCTTGTTGGAAGGTTTGCTCCAGATGCGGTATAGGCTATTCCAATGGATAATAGGGACCGCTCCATGGTGGCGACCAGTTCTTGTACTCTTGCCAAGTGTATTTGTATCCCAGACCAAAAGTGGTGCCATGGCGCTTGAGTTGTATTGGCTTGGAGATTCCCTGAAGATTCTAAGTGAGTCCCTTGCCAGGCTCGTACCCGCTCCAGTTCAATATGCTTTTGATCTTATTATCCCACCACTTATCCTTGTCTATTGCGTTGACCCGCTCGATGTGGTGGTAGGTTTCTCCATCCAGCCTTCTTCTACCTTCAACCACCGGGAGGGTCTGGCGACTATAGATAGGGTTGCTTCCATCTCCATGGATGATTACTTCTTGGTGGTTCCATTCAAATTTCACTGCCTGTTGCAACGTTGATGACACAGCCCCAGCGACATGTATCCATGGCCGTCCCAGTAACAGGTTGTAGGACGCAGATATATCTATCACCTGAAATTCAACCTCAAACCATGTGGGTCCCATTTGCAGACAAAGACTTATTTCCCTTATGGTAGACCTCTAAGAACCGTCGAAAGCCTTTACGTTCATGGACCCTTCTCTTATCTCGTACAATCTCTTTCCCAATTTATTGAGTGTCGTCAATGGACAGATATTGAGGCTGGATCCTCCGTCAATCAGAGCCCTGGTGATAAAGTAATCCTCACATTGCACAGTGATGTGCAGTGCCTTGTTGTGACTTAACCCTTCAGGCAGCAGCTCGTCCTCGTGGAAAGTGATCTTGTGACTTTCCAGCACCTGTCCTACCATGTTGACCATTTCTCTACTGGTGATGTTATTAGGCACATATGCTTCATTCAACACTCTCATTAAAGCATTCCTGTGCGTTTTCGAATTCTGCAGCAATGACAGAATGGATATCTGGGCTGGAGTTTTGTGCAGCTGATCGATGACGGAGTATTCTTTGGCCTACACCTTCCTCCAAAGATCATGTGGGACTGTTTCAATGATGGGTGGTCTGTTGGAAGCCTGCTTGCTGGATTCTGCCAAGTGTTCAAGTGTATAGACCCTGCCGGTCCTGGTCATCCCCTGTGCAGCACCAACTTCTTCTATCTTGGTTTTACTTCTCCTTCTAGCCTCAGCCACGTAATCCAAGGTAGAGCATTAGTGTTGAAATGCAGTGTAGTTGACACTATCACTATTATTGGTGTGGCTACCTTTACTTCATATGGGATGGGTAAAGTGGAAGGTGGCATTAAACGGCACATGTGCATTTGCAGGTGGTGTCGCCTCAAATTCAAATGAGACTGACGCCGCTTCCTTGACATCTCTTGAAGGCTGAATCTGGACTATGATAGGATTAAGTGTGACTGCTGGCTTCTTTGGATCATCACCTACTATGATCAACCCGATCGACCCCTCTGGGTCCCATTCTTCCTCTATCTCTATCATGTTGATGCCTCTACCCCTATGGTCTGGGAGCGCATTGTTGCGGACATTGGGAGTATCTTCCTTTTCTTGAATGATCTTATTATCAATCAGAGATTGAATCTTATCTTTTAGTGAGCGGCATCATCAAATGTATGTCCCTTCATGCCGGAATGGTATGCACAACTTTTATTTGGATTACCCACTGGGATGGATTTTTAGAGGTTACACCAGGGATATGAGCAACATAATCAGCAACTTTTAATCTTTTGTACAGCTAGTCAATAGGCTCAGCAATGGCAGTATATTGCTTGGGCGACCTGCGTACAAAATTTGGTCGAGGTCTTGGGAAATTTTGGCGAGCAAGGGGCCACTGGAAGTGAGATAGTTGGGAGTTGTATGTATGATAAATAGGGGATGGTTGGGAATATCTGGGAGATATGGGTTGATAAGTAGGTGGGGGAGATGGCTGATATGTTGGGTGAGGTGCTGACTGATATGTAGGTGGGGGTAATTGGTATGTGAGTGGAGAGGTTCGATATGTCAATGGGGATTTGGGTCCTTGTGCAACCATTACGGCTCCCACGTCTTTCTTCTTGGATATGCCGCCAGATTGCAGGGCCTTGTTCGTGGCTTGTAGTGCTTCAAAATTAGTAACCATTTCGCTCTTAATCCCTTCTTCAATTCTCTCACCTAGCTTGATGATGTCAGAGAATATATGGTTTTCAATCACCATCAGCCTCTCATAATACTACGGGTCTTGTGCTCGGACAAAGAATTTGTTCATTTGTTCTTCATCTAGGGCAGGCCTGACCTTGGCTGCTTCAGATCTCCAGCGAGCGGCATACTCGCAAAAAGTTTTGGTGGGCTTCTTCTTAAGGTTCTGGAATAGAACACGTCTGGTGCATTCTCTGTACTGAACCTGAACCGGTCCATGAAGTTTGTCGCCATGTTCACCCAATTGGACAACTTCTTGGGGTCTTGGCTGATGTACCAAGACAAAGCATCTCCCGTGAGGCTCCTCATGAATAACTTCATACGAATCTTCTCATATTTTCTCACTCCAACCAATTTATCACAATAGGTCCTCAGATGGACCCTAGGATCACCTGTGCCATCGAACATCTCGAACTTAGGAGGTTTGTAACCCTTTGGTAGTTCAACATCGGGTTGTATCTTCAGAGTTCAATCCTTCAACTCCCTTACTTCCTTCAACACCTTGAACTCGGCTGGTTAGTTTCCTAAGTTCTTCGGCCAACTTCTTAATAAGCATATCCTTCTCACTGGATTTAGGTGTGTAAGAAATGGGTTGGGTGGAGTGAGGTAGAGTCTCCATGTAGATGGGGTTGTTATGATGGCCTGGTGCATGGGCGTAGAGGTGGTCATTTATGGAGTTTTGTGGTTCAAGGACGATCAATGGGGTGTTTCTCAGAGTGCTGCATTGTGGTGGAATAGTTTGATTTTTCGGTGGATTTGTATGGTGGTGAGTTGCGGGAGGGTTTTGTTTGTTTGGGGTATTCTGAAGAGGTATGGGATTTTGGGTGTTTGGATGATTGACATCTGGAACACTAAGTGAGAAGGTTAGATTTTCCAAATTCCGAACATGCTCAAGATCCCCTTGGAGCTTCACAACCTTTGCTCGAGTTGTGACATAGCATCGTTCTGGACCTGAGTACCATGGTTGTCAGAAGCTTCTGTTCGTTCAGCTGGGATTGTGTTTTCCTTTCTGATATTTCTCAAATCTTTCATTTTGCCTTTGCCTTTGCTTTTTCCCTTATGTGGACTAGGAGGAGGAGAAGGTGGAGGGCCCCTGGATCTTGTGTGGTATGATGATGATGCCAGAATGCACGAACCAAGCTATGGGGAGGGGAATAAAAGAAAGAAAACAAAAGCAAAAACAAAAGGTAGCCAAGTCAATGAGGATCATGAAATAATATTGCAGTATTAAACACATATTGCAGGAATATAAAGCGTGTCCTAATTTGGGAGCCTCGTTGTGCCCGAGGTAGGCCTAGCGACAAGTTGATTTGGAGAATTTAGATTCCCAAAATGCCTCATTTGATTAATATAGATAGACGAATCCAAAACAATACTAAAATAATAAGCAGGAAATAAAGTCACTAATGGTACTTGGCCTTATTACATTGATAAAAGCATAAAGGAAATCCTATCCTACTTGGTCCCATAAGGAACTTCCCCAGATTCGACATCCTTGATTCCACTGAACAAGTTCCCTAGCTCACGCAATCCCAGCAGCAGGTACGCTCTGTCCAGGTGTCCACCTTTATTTCCCTCGGCTTTTTTGCAGTCTTCGACCCTCTTGATGATCTTACCTTCCAGCTCTACTATGCCTCGCTCCAAGTATTCCATCTTCTTGTTGGAACGGATGGCCATGTCTTTCCATTTCTTCGATCAACCTTTTGTTGGTTTCATGTATCTCCCGATGCTCATTCTTAGACTCGTGGATCCTCTTGAGAAACCAATTGTACTTGACCTGAGCCTCGACACTCTCGTCTATGATTCTGTGGCCTCGGCTGATTCCTGGCCTCACTAACCCATCCAAGTCGTCTTCTAACCACGCCGGATAGAAGGGTGCAGATCTTGTATGGTACTTGTCTGGTTCAATTGTGTTCTTCTCCATTATGATCTTGCAGTGCCACATGCGTTGGGCTTGGCACTTGGAGGGAACATTGTCATCCTGGAAGTCAGCTCGGAAATGGCTCATCTTATCAACCCTCGGCACAACTTTCTTCCTGCTTGCTTGTCTCATGACCCAGAGAGGAACGTAAGGATATATACCTCTTAACCCGATCAACACTAGGTGTGGTGCGTCCCTGAACCTGACGATGAATTTGTCCGTTGGGAACCACTCGAACATCCATTGTACCTGCTTCTCAGTTAGGTTATCAAAGAACTCTACCTACTCCTTGGCAGTCTCTGGCTGAGCAAATCTGTCGGGAATATATGTCATCCGCTTGAAGTGATGGAAGGCAATGTGATAGTTTCAAGACCTTCGAGGGAGTTCTTGGTGGTATTGGACCTTTTGGAGATGTTCTAATAGCCACAGTTGCAGTAACAGATTGCAACCCTCAAAATGCTTAGCTCCTCCTTGACAACGTTCCAAGGCTCGGTAAATGTTTGATATGATCATCAGGACAATGCTGAAGGCTTTCCCATCAATCCCCTCCATTAAAGCCTTGGTTACCATGGCTAACCTAGTGTGAATCCTTTCATTCTTTGTTGGAAACACGATCAACCCTAGAAAGCAAACAATGAATACAAATACCTACGGTGGATATGACCTAGAGATGTGATGGAAAACTCGCCGTGATATGTACGGTATGATTTGCTGTGACCGTACCTTTCATACAAGTACTCGAAGGGGTTCTTCTTCAAACCCATCATTTTCAGAAAACCTTTGCTTGTGCGGTTCTCAGGCACCAACAGCCCAGGGGTTTCCCAAACTAATCCAGCTAGTCCCCCTATCTCTTCTAGAAGCGGTGTCTCTCAATATTCCCAAAGCGGAATACAGCTCTTTCGCTATCCCAAAATAAGGTGGTAGCCTCGAGCACCATGTTGTTGGGTTTGATGTCTAGGAGAGACGGTAAATTGCCCAGGTATTTCTTGACGTGTTTCTCATCAGTGTAGGGAAGATCCTCCCACCAGTTCAGGAGCATTGGAGGGATATTGCTAACCATACCGAATTTGGGGACCTCGTGCCATATTTTCTGCAAGATAAAAATAGTTAGGCCCTTACCCCCACCAAACTCGACTATTTACATTTATGATTAGCATACAAGCATTTAGTTCTCCAAATAAATGCACAGAACGTGATTGCGTCCGTTGGGATTATGAAAACCCGGTGGACTTTGGACAAGGCTGTCTTAAAGGGTTATTGTGCGGACGACACATTAACCTGGCTAGGTTTGACCATGATGCATGCACAATATAACAGAGTAAGGTTTCTATGGGGTTTTAGACTGGTACCCTTGAGAGAACAACTTAAGGGGGAAGGCACGGAACCATCGACTGCACCACTGATCGGCTTGTTTTACCGCAAATAAGCCTTTCCGAATTTAGGGTGTGATATAAATAAGAAGAGCGCAACCACTCATAAAGCGTTGCTATAGGATTTGTATTGGCACGAGTGGAATATGATGTTAAGCATGATTATGCAACAATAAATAAGCCGTAAAAGCATGTTGTCATGTATTTACACGTTAGGAAAATGATAAATACAACACTTATAATTTAAAACATTTACAAAGCAAAACAAAGAAACATGTCAGTTTTGCTCTTGGAAAGATAAATACTTGGAAGAAATAGACAATTCAGGTGCACATACAGGGGAAAGGTAAAGGGTGTAGATATTATCAATGTAGAGACAAATTCACAAAGCAGTTTGAAATGGTAAAAGCCTAAAATACCCAACAGAGTCGCCATGCTGTCGCGCCCTCCTTTTCCTCTCCTTTCGGATCAGTCAGGGTTTTTGACATTGTTGGGACAACTCATTTCCTTTTGGGATAAGGGATGTCAAGGATTTGAAGAGTCGCCACCTAACGAATTAAGGTGCGTTAGGGCACCTATTAAGAGTCACAATAACAATAATTGAATAACCAGAGATTGGGTAAGGGCTTGAAATTACACCAAGGGGAAGGTGTTAGACACCCGTCAAAGTCCAGAACTGTGGTTCCCGGCCAAACAAGCTTTGTGAACAAGTAGCAAATAGGCAGTCATATATAAACAAGTAAGCAAATAGTGGTTTGAAAAGGTTCGTAGTCTAAGCACACATATGTAATAAGGTTTAAAAGATTTATTGTCTAAACACACATAGGTAAAGGGATAAGGGGGTCCTAAGTTATTTATCCTATAGGATATCATCAATGCAATGCCCGGTAATCACTCCTCAATGAGGGGCTACACGTGGCATTAGCGCACTAGTCATCATATCCACATCTACCCATTACCCCACCCCTTAGCGGTTATCAAGCGAGTTTATTTAACGAACTCTAAGCGTGTTGTTACCCGTTGTCACACCTCCTTTTTCACCGGTAAGGGTAATAAGGTAGTTTCTCCAATTAAAGTGACATTATTCGATTTTGGGATTTAATTATTTGTTTTCATAGTCGCCACCCAGATTTTTGACGATGTTCCGGGATGCCATTTATTTATTAAAATCCAAAATCGAGGAATTTTTGACTCTGTTTAAAAATATCTGTGAACCAGAAATCCGAGTAAGGAATTCTGTTAATCCGGGAGAGGGTGTTAGGCACTCCCAAATTCCGTGGTTCTAGCACGGTCGCTTAACTATTTATATTTAGCCTAATTATCTAATTATTTACCTGTTTTTAGCCTATTGTGCATTTAGCCCTTTTAATTTTTAACCGCTTTTAATATTTATGGATTTATCTTGAAGCAAGTCACGACGGCGTGCACTTGCTGTTTTTGGGCATATTGTAAATGCGCCACATGAAATGCACCCGCGCTTTATAACATGTAATGTTATTATTGTTTGGAGTTGTGGTCGGGATGATTTTCCACACCTGAGTGTAGATTACATAGTCATGACTATGGTCATGACGGTTAATATGCTTATTTGAAGAAATATTCAATTAGTCTCTAAGTCTTGTGATATTAGTCTAAAAGAGGTTTTTCTTAACCTATAGGATATGTAGAAGTCGTCTAAGATAAATTTCATATCCTAAAGGATAATTGTTTGGGCTATGGCCATGTTTAGCCCAATTTATCAATCAACACTTAGGCCAATTCTATTTTTTGACTATTCGAGATGAAAGAGATACATGGTTCGAATTAAAGTAAAGCAAAGAATATAAAAAAACGTTTAGGAGGTGGACATTCTAACACATTTCGAATTATATAGCAATAATTAAGGCAAACTTGAATTACACATATAATACCATATTAAGAACAAGTAAGGTTTCACTACCATTTGACCTATAATTAGACGAGTTTTTTCATGCATATGAATGAATCAATTCACGGGTCTCAAAAGGCCTCTTCTTTGTTTCATAAATGGCAGTCTTAAAGCTACTTCAATATAAAAGGATTTTTTCTTGAGTTGAAATTGCTTGATCAGTTTTTAAAATCAGGAGGAGATATTTGAGTAACAAACTGGATTGTTACTATTTTTCTTTTGTTTAGAAAGCAGTATTTTAAACCTCAGCCATGATAGCTTACGTTCAATTAGGTTTGAAATCCATACATTGCTTAAGGGAACGCTACAACTAAAAAAAAAGAGTAGATTTAAAGCAGTGATTCTAGTAGAATAGCTGGGATTTCAGTTTAATATCAAAATGACATGGAGAAACTGATGTTTTTCGAATGTTATCTGAACATATAACCAGATTTCTAACGTAAATTACATTGTAACTACTTCAAGACTGAAGTGTAGCATTAAAGATTTGGGCCTTGTACCCCTCAGGCCCAATAGCCTAGGGGTTCAGACTAGTTTAGGCCTCAATGAGCCGATTCAGCAGTCTGGCCCATTTTCAATACACAATTTTGACAAAAATACATATATAGTACATTCCAATGTTGTTTTACAATATTTCCAGAAAATAAATACATTCTATTGTACTAAAAAAATACAGATTTCAAAAAGAAAGCGATATGAAGAAAAATAAGAAAGAAAGAAAAATGTGGTGTCTGAACCATTGATGCTTCGATTGAGATCCTTTTACTTTGACTAGAACGTCCAGCTTTTGCTTGTGTTTTTCCAAACAACCAAAAAAAAGAAAACCAACACTTTATGCATCCTTATAGTGTAAATCTGACCATTAAGGGGTCAGATTTACATCTAATGATGCAGTACCAAACACAATAACCTAATAAATTTAGCCAAACCTATATATATAAGAACAATACCACAATTTTATAACTAACATCAGATCTGAAATTTTAAGGTGAATCTGACCTAGTTAGTAGTCAGGTTCACATATTTTGGTGTTATTTTACTTAACCTCAGACTTCGTACAGATTTGAACCATTAAACACATAACAAATGCAACTAGCATACAAATTCAGCATTTAAATTCAAATAGAGTGGGTCAAACATGTAATTTTAGCATGTCAACACATAGAAACTGAAATTATAGTAAAAACTCATGGAAAACATTGATATTTTCATTCAGAAATTCTGGCAAGGTAAAAAAAGCTACATACCTTGAAATCAAAAGGAACATCAAAGAAGGACCAAATAAAGGTCAGAAAGAATAAACTCTTGTGAGCTTAGTAATAGCAATATAAGCAGCAGACCAGTCAGAGGGAAACCCAGGAGAAATAACTCAAAGCTGACCCATTTTAACCCAGAAAATCACAGCAAACAATTCTTGAAGTGAATAAAGCCACAACTACAAGAAAGACCAGATTTTAAACTGTTTTTGCACTCATTTTGCAGTATATTCGTTTCCACTATTTTAGGGAAATAATGTATTTTTAGGCTAGTGTGTTTTCAGGTGTGAGATAGAGTGTGGGACTTTTCAGATCTATAAAAGAAATATGTCTAGAGGTCTGAAATATCTGTGTGTATTCCAGCCTCAAAAGTGTGTAAAATCTGTAAAAAGTGTGTCCAAAATCTGTGTAGAGAGGTCCAATTTGGTCTCTTGTTTTGTGAGAAAATGAGGAAGACGATGGGGAAAATGGCGCTCCTTTCTTCAGGGGATTAGGTCTTCTCTTTCATTTAGGTCTAGCCCTAATTTAGATGTCTAATGTTTGTTTTAGTAGGGAGGAAAACGGGTCGGGCAGGCGGGTCGTTGGTTCTAGACTGGCTTTCTTTTGGGATGGGCAGAATTGGTGTGATGGGTAAGTGTTGGTCCCAGAAAATTAGCCCAAATTCAAGTTCAAGCTTTTAAAAAGGCACCATTTTCCTTCTTTATTAGGCTTTGCGAAATTAACCATTTAGACTCAAATTCTCAATTTAAATCCCATTTTTTGGCTAGCCTATTTATTTATTTTACCTAATGATGGACTAATGCAACTAACTAATTGATTAACCTATGAATGCAATTTTGATTTTTTAGAAGATGCCTAAAAATGCAGTTTAAAATCAAACATGCTATGAAATCAAGATTGGAACATTTTTTATGATTTTAAAATTATTAAACATGCATGAAATTCAACTAAGAAAAATTCCTAAAATTCCTAAAAATTATTTTTTGATTATTTTTAGGAGTAATTTCCACGCGGGGCAAAAATTGGGTGCTCACAGCTGCCCCTTTTTGCTCGAGAACATGAAGAGTTTCCGGGCAAAGATAATGTGAGAAACTACGAGCAATGTTTGCCCGTTTGGTACTCCATTTGGAAGCATTTTGAAAAAGGTTTGACCGAACCTTGCTTCGGAGGTTGCCTACATATCCTTGGCTATAAAGGAATTAGGTCAGTGTATTTCTGGAAGTTTTGGTAGCTGGGACTACCGGGAAGCTGTGATTTCACTGCTGTTACTGCTTGCTGAGCTCCTTATTACACCAAAGTAAAAATTAAAAAGACTAACTAAGCCTATCAACTACGAGTTACAACATTCCTATATATAGGTCTTCTGAAGCTTGATCTTGAGTCTTGGTTGTTTCTTCACGTAGACTCTGATCTGAATCTTGATGCTTGTTAGTTGTAGCTGCTGGTTCAATCTTCTTCAGCTTTTTGGATCAACACAGGACGTGCATAGCTTGCGACTTCAATCTTGTCTTGAGCAGTCCGCATCTTTGCCGCTTCTGTACTTTGGGTTTGGCCTTCTCTTTTTCTTCTTTTCTTTTATTCTGGACCGAAATTTCTTCGTTTGGTCATGTCGAATCCATTGTCCTAAAGTGTAATCTGCGCAAAATCAAGAACAAACGAACGAAATTTCTGCCCCAGTTTTCACTGGGAAAATTTCGTGAGTTATTGTAACGAAATCTATGCTACTTTATTATTGAAAGCAATGAAAAGCTGGGAATGGTGTACCGGGAGTGAATGTAGACTAGGGGGTGGGTACCCTATGCCTTAAAGTAAGATCAACTAGGGATTGGAGACCCTGTGTTGGAAAAGATCGACAGGTTATGCTGTCATCAAGAAAAGATCACCAGGTTATGCCGGTGTCTGGGAAAAGGTCAACAGGTTAAGCTGTTGCTGGGAAAAGATCACCAGGTTATGATGGTGTCTGGGGAAGGATCAACATATTATGTTGTTGTTAAGAAAGTGATCACCAGGTTATGCTGGTGTCTGGGAAGAGGTCAACATGTTATGTTGTTGCTAGAAGAGAGATTATCGGATTATGCCAATATCTGGAGAGGATCAACAGGTTATGCTATTGTCAGGAAAAGATCACTAGGTTATGCTGGTATATGGATAGGTCAACAGGTTATGTTGTTGCCAGGAAAAAGATCACCAGGTTATGCTGGTGTTTAGAAAGGTCAACAGGTTATGTTGTTGCCTGGAAAAAGATCATTGGGTTATGCCAGCGTCAGGAAATGATCAACAGGTTATGTTGTTGTCAGGAAAAGATCACCAGGTTATGCTGGTGTCTGGAAAGGTCAACAGGTTATGCTGCTGCCAGGAGAAAAGATCACTGGGTTATGCTAGTGTCAGGAGAAGATCAACAGGTTATGCTGTTGTCAGGAAAAGATCACCAGGTTATGATGGTATTTGGAAAGGTCAACTGGTTATGCTGTTGCTAGGAAAAGAGATCACTGGGTTATGCCAGAGTCAGGAAATGATCAACAAGTTATGTTATTGTCAGGAAAAGATCACCAGCTTATGCTGGTGTCTGGAAAGGTCAACAGGTTATGTTGTTGCCTGGAGAGTAGATCACTGGGTTATGCCACTGTCAGGAAATGATCAACAGGTTATGCTATTGTCAGGAAAAGATCACCAGGTTATGCCGGTGTCTGGAAAGGTAAACAGATTATGCTGTTGCCGGGAAAAGAGATTACTGGGTTATGCCAGTGTCAGGGAATGATCAACAGGTTATGCTGTTGTCAGGAAAAGATCACCAGCTTATGCTGGTGTCTGCTAGGGAGTGGGACCCTATGTTGGCATCAATTAAAGAATGAAATATCCTTGTTTGGAAAAGGTTTAGCTAGGGATTGGAGACCCTATGCTTCTTTAGGTTTGAATCATTTTCAACATCATTTCTTCTTCTTCTTCTTCTTCTTCTTCTTCCTTTTCATTTATTTTCAGAGAATGAGTGAATGTGGGAAATGAGTTTTGGAGGAAACTTCCCTTTTTGGAGTCAATGATGCAAAGCTCCTTCTAGGCCTTGCACAATTTCTTTTGGTTGCACCTATTTTTTGCACGGTTGCTTTTGAGTTGCACCTGTTTCCTATTTTCAAACAAAGAACAATTTGTCAGTTTGAAATGGTCGTTGGTTTTGCAGCCTTGATTATTTCAACTGCTTGATCTCGGCCCCTTTGACGAAGCTCTCTACCGCTTGCTTGCTTGCTGGGGATTGGGTTTTATTTCTAAACCGGGGGACCCTGGCTTTCCATATTTTACAATGGTGATCAGTCACGTGGGACCCAATATTTCGACTTTATTTTGCCTTTGTAGGCCTCTCACTTGCTTTTCTTTTGGATTTCCGAAGTATCGAGGGAATTTTGGCTCCTCAAATTCTGCTGCAACGGTTAGTCGCATGGGACTTAACCTTTCCAACTTTGCTTCGCCTTTTTTGGCCATTCATTTCTGACTTTTCCTCCAACTTTATCTTTAGGGAATTTTGGAATATTTCGTATTTTCAGACCTTGCCGAGATGGTTAGCCACGTGGGACTCAACCTTTCAATCTTCATTTGCCTTTATAGGCACTTCAATTTGATTTTCTCCTTTCAAGGGTTTTGAGTTTGAAGCATCTGACGCTATGGCCAGTCAAGATCGACGCGATGCCCCTGACGAGGCTGGGTGCCTTTTGCGTATTAGCCCGTGTCAAATTAGAACCCTGTAAATCAGTCTTGCCGTCCTTTCTTTGCCTTAGTTTAGGAATAGAGTTAAACCGAAAGGGATTTAAAAGAAAAATGAATGATAGAATGGACGATGATTTTAAACAAGAGGTATCCCTTTGGGGAAAGGAAAGAAGGACTTGTCTGGAGTGCCTACGGACTTCAATGAACATGACATGCCTTTTGGACTGGATGCCTGATTCGTGTAAACCGTCCAACTCTCAGAAATTCATCACAACTATTATCTCGAGATTGAGAAACCTTGCCCCGGACCGTGTCCATGTCAGTGACCCATTATCCTTTTCGATCAGTGGCGCCCTTTGTGGGTTTTCGCCAACTAACCTCTCTTATTTCTCTTCTTACCGTCGCCTTGTAGTGCTCTTTGTGAGTTTTCACTAACAGGACTCTCTCATTTTTAGTTTCTCTGCTTACCATCGCCTTACGGTGCCCCTGTGGGTTTTCACCGATAAGACTCTCTCATTTTAATTTCTCTTCTTACCGTCGCCTCACAGTGCCCGTGTGGGTTTTCACCGATAAGAATCTCTCATTTTAATTTCTCTTATTTGCTTGTATTAGATCCAAATAATTGTATCCTCCAATTTTAGACATCTTCGCCGATTGATCGGAAGGACTTGAATAGGGTTTTTGGGAGAAGAATTTGTATTGAATTACAACTTTGGAACCATTCAAGCGAAACATCGCCGAAGATATCATAACATATGCCCCAACTTAAACTCTTGGGAGAAATGTGAAATTTTATTTTGGTGTGACTGAACCCCAGAGAGAGGCTGCCTACATATCCTTCCGGAATCAAGTCGAACGTAGTTCAGGGAACTTCTGTTTTTGTTTTTGATTTTTGTTTTGTTTTTCCTCTGTTTTGTTTTGTTTTCTCTTTCTTTTGCTTTCCTTGTTCTCTTTTTCTTTTTCATTTCATTTTTTTTCCTCTTTCTTTTTCATTTTTCAATATTATTTTTTCGATAACACTTTCAGGTTACAAAGAGGGTAATCAAAGAAGAGTAACCGGCTCAAAAGGGTTTACAAAAGTTGGTAGTGTTTGGGGTAGCATGAATGAAAGCCTTCGTCACTTCGATCGGGAGTATCAACATCAATGAAAGGTCAAACATAGTACCTTTTGACTGCACCTGCGTTGACAGATGTTTCAGGGACATTTTCTTTGATAAACCCCAAATACAAACACACTCTTTTGGCAGTACTCTTGTAGTAATGTATGGACCTCTCCAATCTGAACCAATTTTCCTTTGGCTGTTCCGATTCATTGTTTTATCTTCTTGACCTGACTTCATTTGCATTTCTGATCCTTGATTTATTATTACAAAGTCTGACAGCGTCTTAGGATGGCTGCACCTGCGTTGACAGTTGTTTCAGGTACATTTCTTCGATTTACCCCAAGTATAACGCACTCTTTTGGTAGTACGCTGGTTGCAATGCATGGAATTTCCAATCTGAACCAATTTTCCTGTTGTGGTTCCGATTCGTTGTTTTATTTCCTTAACCTACCTTCATTTGCACTCTGATCATTGATTCATTATTTCGAAGTCTGACAGCGTTTTAGGATATGGGCCTAAAGTCCGAAAGCATGTCATGTTATTGAAATCTACATTTAACAGAACTAAAAATAGAGTAAGAAAAGAGACATTCTTAGAAAAATGAAATATTAATTCCATTTGATTTTTTTATATTTCTTTTGAGATTTAAAGATAGAAGGGTTTACATCGGAAAGTAAGACAATAAAGTAAAACATCCGGATCACACCCTGAGATAATCCAGACGCAAAAAGGATAGCAAGACTGGCTACCGAGACTCCCATCTAATGGGGGGAACTTTCAGGCTTGGTGACTGTTTTTTGGCTTTTCTTCTGCCTCGGCAATGGCTGCAATGGCCTTCAGTTCCGTATTAAATTCTTCATCTTCACAAATCATTCCGACTACTGACCCAGTGTGAGCAGACAAGGGGTTATTCATCATATTGGGGTCTTCTTCATCCCCAAACACTATTGCCTGAACCTCGATGAGATCTTCCACTACTCTTTTAAGAGTCCAACAATCTTCAGTGTTATGCCCCACTTCTTTTGAGTGGTATTCCCATCTAGCATCAGCTCGGTGCGAGGGGGACTCAGGGTTCGGCCGATTTGGGGCCACTGGCTGCAGCAGACCTGTCCTGACCAACTTTTGGAACAAGCTAGAGTATGATTCACCAATAGGGGTGAACTGATTCTTTTGGAAATGCTTTCTTGGGTGAGGATGGGCATTTCTGTGAAGTGGAGCTCGATTTTGGGTATAATTTTGTGGCCGTGTGTAAGGTTGTGTGTTCATCGAGAACCTTTCCGAACATCTGTCTTCAAATATATTCCCAAATAAAAAGGTAAAGTTTTCCTGATGGAGATTTTGAGCACTTTATGGACATACTATTGAATGTGTTGCAACTCTCTGTGTTATGGGGAATACATATGTTCCATAATTATATACTGATTGGTCTATAGATGTTTTTTTTGGGTCATTTGCATATTCTGCAACACTGAACAAAAATGTGAGTTCCCTAAGTCAATGATTTAATTCACCTCATTATACATTTATTGTTGTTGAAGGGTATTTAAAACTTTATTTTTTTACTTCATTGTCATTTAGGTTCAACAAAAACATACATTCACTGTGTGGGGATTTACACTGGGAAGTACGACTGCTCAAAATTATCTTCTTTGATGATGATGATGTAAGTTTGTTAAATCTTTGTACTAAGATGTTGTTGTTGATATCTGCAGTTAAAGTATTTTCTGTATCATTCATCATTTTCAGTTAAAGTCACATCATTATATAAATGGTTTTGAAATTTATTTGAAACTTGATTTTTACTCCTCATTGTCAATTTAGTTTTTTTTAAATCTTTAACAATTAGACCATTTGTTGCACATTAAGAAAAATAGAAAAAGAGAGGCAATCCAAAAATTGTGGTATATCACCCCATAAATAACAAAACTAGAACCAGAAGGTCTAGAACCTCAAAATTATGTCAAGGCTCGAAGAAATATCAACCAAGGTAGCTCCCACGTATCATTTCTTTGTTTGAGAGATAAGCTTGGTTAGGATATAACAGTCTGGTGGGGTAATGTTTGTGTAATAGTTTTGGATGGTACCGGTAACCTCGAAGCCAAATTTCTTATAGAAGTTAATGGCATCTTCATTACTTGTTCGTACATGCAAGTAAACATCTTTGATATTCTGCTTTGTACAAAACCCCAAGAGACACTGAGCAACTTCTAACTAATTTCATGCCAAGCTTTGTTAGCAAAATCCGGAAAAGTAGAAGCAGAAAGAACACACGCTAGTTACAATGAGAGAAACACTAGCTTCAACCACAACCAGCAGTGACAGCTCTCAGATTTATACTGCTAATATCAACCATTGCCATAAATCTAAGCATCATAGTTGAAAATACAATTCACCTCTTAAAAAAAAAGGAATTTACATATGCAGGACGCGATCTCCCCCTAAAACCCCAAAATGAGATCCAACAAAATCTAACCCTCCCACACGCAACAAAAGATAAACCTCAGTATCAAGTCTGCACATGATGAGTAAGAAGATGTAGTTTCCACTAATATGGAGTGGAACCATCTTTACATAACAAATGTATATTTACAAGTCTGAATCATAACTTCACTGCTTATAATTAAACCTCACTTTGACCAAGAATTGCAGCTTTACTTGGGTAGTGTCGTAGACTATGTATTCATTATACAAAAGCTCGAAGTTCTTAATGTTTGATGGTACTGGTTTTCCACATGGCACCACAACTTCATCTCTCCACTTCACAAACTCTGAGCTCTCAGTGGATTGAGTGCATAACACTGACACCACCAACTGAGTTTTCCATCATAGAATATGACATAAACACAAAAGACTCACCTGCAAAAAAGAAAAATGTGTTAGTGAAAAACTTGCTCAACATGATCTCCCCCTTTAAGGTTTGATCCTGTTGATTGCCTATTTAAGCTCTAACATATTGGTCTTTATTATATTCCAAGAAAGATGAACTAATGTTATTTCCCTGTTGCCTCAAGATATTTAGTCTCAAGGTAACAGAATCACTACCATCACCGACAACCACACTAGAATCATTTTCCTCTTTCGTGAATGATGAACTCAATTTCTCTTCCCTTCTATTTAAGATATTTAATTTCTCCATTACAGAATCCTCAGTATCGTCAATGTGGGCACGTTTGCTTGAAGTAGAGGGACTTTGGGTGGAAGTCTTTGACACTAAGTCATTTTCAGCTTCAGGTGCTACCATGGAATTGAGGTTTAAGTCTGAAGAAAACTTGAAGCACAAAAGCTTAGTGGCAGCAGTCACATCTGCCGAAATGTCTTTTCCTTGGCTCATTTCATGCTTCTTCATTTCAATCTTCATTCGGTCAAAACGAGCTTTATAGATTAGGGAACATAATTTTGTTTCAGCTTCAAGCTACAGATTCTTGAAAAGAAGGGCTAGGGACTGCATTGCTTCATCACAAAGAAAGTTCTCATTGAGGACTTTTTTTATAGCCTGGGCTACTTGTTCTTCCTTTGAATCCCCTAATTCATCCGCAAAAGGAGTTAGAAGATATGAACTCGCAACTTTCCTACCATCATTCTTGCTCTGCTCTTCATGCATAGGCAGGTAACCAATTCCACATCCCATGTCATGCTTTTATCTACCCTAGTTTTCTCCCATTGGGCTGAGTGGATTGCACTAATACCATCAATTGGGAAGTCATCAAAGGGTATAACAAAGAAGCATGAACTGAACCTGCAAAAAACAAAAACAGTTAGTAAAACAAGGTTTCATCATACTCTCCTCCTCATGGATTTGAGTATGATGATCAGCTGTGATTGCCTCTGTAGACTCCTTCTCCTTGCCCTTGTCTCTATTTATGTTTGTCCTTCTTTTTGCCTTTGACTTGTTGCCATTTATTTGATTGTTTACTGGAGACGTCTCAGAAAACACTGCTTTTCTATGCCAGCAATACCTACACTTTCCACCACCTCTGGCCAGTAGTGTAATCCTCCTCGAACTTAAGCCTTTGCTTACCTTTAACTTCCTCCCATTGGATTGAGTGCAAGGCACTGATACCACCAATAGAGAGTTCATTAAAGATATAAGCAAAGAGACTTGATTTGTACCTGCAAAAAAGAGAAAACTGTTAGTAAAAACGGATCTCATCATGCTCTCCTCCACATGGATTTGAACATGATGATCTGCTGATTCTGCTTCTGTAGGTACCATCTTTCTGTATTCTTCTTGATTACACCAATGAGCAAAAACTTGAGTGTTTAGAGGTGAGCTTATGTTTGGCTCTCCAAGCAAACTCTGAATTGAGATAAGTATAGTCCTCACATCATAAGTAGATGACCACTTATCCTGAAGAATGTCTAAGCAGATGTTGCCATAGACATCAACATTGGGATGAAAGCAACCAGTCTCAAATTTAACCTTTGGTGGTTTGAAAGGGTAATCAGCAGGAAATGAAAGAGAGAGCTCTTATTCTGTTCCTTCAAAAACCGTATCTTTGCTATAAGTTATTGTCCCTTTCCAAGAAAATATGTTGTCTTCTTCAGGAAATGCAGATATCCCAGAATCACCACTCATCATTAGAGCCATCAATACAGATTGCAACCTTTTAAGAACAGATTGGGTATCAACAGCTTTTGCAAAAGGCAAAGTCTATTTAGGTGAAGGCATGACTTGAGCAGTTGCTGGAGTATTGCTGTTGTTTCCACGGTTCATTGTAGCCATCTGGATCTTTATGTCTTTCTAATTTCAAGAATGTTTTTTTAATAGAAAAAAGAGAATTCTCTTCTTCTTCTTCTTCTTCTTGATTATATTTGAGAAACTGAAGAAGAAGAGAAGGGTTGAGAGAGATTTTGATTGATTATTTGAATTAGTTTTTTTTTGAATGAAAAACTTAAAAAAGGAAGGAAAATATTTTTGAATTTTTTTTAGTATCTCTTTTTTTTGTTAGGAAGGAATAAAAGGAAAATATTTTTAGATTTTTGAAAATTGGGGTCGGAACCAATTAGGTTTGCTTACGTATCTCACATCCGGTAAGAATGAGACCCGCGTAGTTCAGCAAAATTTGACACAATTTTGAAAAATTATGATACTAACTCATTTTATTTTTCGGAACACATTTTCTTCTTTCTTTTTCTCTATTTTTCAAAAAAATTGGCAGAGTTTCAAGACAATTTTGAACATCGGGTTCTTCAAAAGTCGGGTAAATTTTTTATTCTATTTCACTCTTGATTTTTCTGTTATTCTCTTTTTTCTAGCCGGTCAACAAACAAACCAAATTGTACACATAGCAGGTAAGATGCATCAGGATCGTCTTTTTATTTCAGGTTCACCTGTCCTAGACGGAACCAACCCCTGTGTTGAGTCCCCTATGTCAAATGCACGTGAAAATAATCGTTCCTACTAGAGATCCGGCATGAGGCTATGTTATACTTTTTTTTAGCAAATCCACTAGGCGATGTGCCTAGAACTAGTTTTATTAATAATAAAAATAAAATCCACATAGGAAGAGTACAAATAAGAGGGACAAAAGCACCAGCAGTGTTGCCTTTATGCCTTGGCTATATAATCACTCCTCCGCGCCTCATGTAGAGGATCATGGAGTAGCTACCGGCAAAGTCTCACGAGGGCATATAATCTCATAGCCGTTTGGATATTTTCCAAAAGCATAGGACATGATCAACCACATATTGGGCTTAACCTTACCTTACTAATCCTATTGAGGTATAATATAACCCCGCCTACTAACAAGCATGTAAAAAGTAAGAGCTAGAAAGCACTAAATATTCTATGATCATCACCGAGTTTATAACATACTCTGTGATGATATTATAAATGACTATACTAATAAAATGGTAGAATAAGATGTAGTAGTAATTTGAGTCTTGTCCCTTCTTCATCATGTTTGTGAGTTCTTCAAGTTGTTGCTTGCTTTCCCCTTCAACAATCTTCAAAAAGTGTTCAAACTTCATCATTTCTTCTTGGACCTATTTGATCTTGTGGAGGTGGTAGGGGCAGCCCCCCCTTTTTGTTTTGCGACTCTCATTGGAAGTTTTCTAGTGACAACTTCTTGTGTGACCTTGCCATCCCAACTATGTTGCCTCTCATGTGCCTTCTTCTTACTTTTATTCGATCCACTTCTAATATGTCTTGGTGAGAGATCTCCTTCCCTAGCCACATTATCAAAGCTTGCGTCTAGGAGTTCTTGCTCTTCCCCTTCTTCATAAAGGTCATGCCCTATATCCACACCAAAAGCTTCAGTAGGATTTAATCCGGACACTAAAGCTCCTGGCTCATGACTCTTCGCCACTATTCCAATGGATTTAGAGATAGTAGCTACTGCCTTCTTATCAAGAGAATTTAAAGTATCCATATCATGAGTAACAAGAGCATGAAGGATATTTGTAGGAGTCAAATTGTACCTTGTAATGGGCGAGCTTATGCTTGCCATGTTTCCTGTAGATAGAGCCCTAGTATTAGGGTCATTTTTTGATGTAGCTGCTACAATTTGCTGCTGCCCGGATGGTATAAAAGCAGAAGAATTCTGACTTAATGTTCTCTTATTTGGTCCACTATCCATAGAATTAGAAACTTGCTCGCTTAACACCTTTGTTTCCTCGTCCTTTGATGGAGGAGTTGCTGAAAATTGAGCTGCCTCATCGTCACTCTCCTCTTGGATGCTATCTGCATAATCTTCTTCCGCCTCTACAACTCGCTCAGCCCAAGACTTGCGACTAACAACAATTGCACTCGTCGCACCTTGTTGATCCTTATCACCACTTAACTCATTTGTGGATGCATGAGAGATTGAATCCTTACCCGTGTTTGCTTGCTTATTGTTACCTATTGACAGTAGCTACTATCCAGATTCACCAGCATGCTCACCAAAGGACTCCATCAATTGTAAGGGGACCTCAAAGACTGAGGTATTTAGCACGACCAAAGGTGCCTTAACCTTTGGAGTTGTATTCAACAACATAGCTGCCTGGGCGTCCTTCACCATTTTAGCTAAATTCGGACTGGAAAAATGCAATGTTGGCGTAACTGCCACTACCTCTTGCTCATCAACTGGAACAATTTATTTCGAAGCAACAAGTTGTCCATCATCTTGTGTACCATGCTCATTCTCAACAGCCAAAGCATCAAAAGAATTAGAGCAACTGATGTTTTTTCCAATAGTTAGCTGATTTTTGCGACTGGAAACATCCTTTTCACTAGGTGATAGGTGTACATGATTTACCACTGTCCAGGCTGCACCTTTAGATTGTTGCACCGCTTTAGCACTAGATTTTAAAACATCACCAGTAGATAAAGCACCTGCTGGTTTTTCAACTGCGGCAACTTGATAGTTCTTAAGAGTCCACCAAACAGTAGAGGTACCAGGTCCCCGACCTGGTTACCAGAGAGTTAAGAGTTAGAAAGACAAGTAAAGAGACAAGGGATTTTTACGTGGAAAAATCCCACTCAAGGGGACAAAAACCACGACCTACACTTGTAGGATTTCAAATTTACTAACTTGTAATCTAAACTATTACAAGCCACTTTAAAAGGCAACCTTACAAAGACTTCTACACACTAACTTGTAATACTTCTTACAAGCCACTTTGAAACTATCTAGTTACAAAGACTTTGATACATGACTAACCTTAGCCACACAGCGGTTTAGAGAATGAGATATTAAAGGTTCCTAACTAGTTGCTTCTTCAAAAGCTAGTAGGATACAATGAAAACAAAATACAAGATTACAACTCAACTAAAGACAATATCAATACTTGATGAACACGTTGTGTAGGCCTTAGTGGAGTTGTCTTCTTGCTCTTGAAGCTCTTGAGTCTTTAATGCTTGAGAGCACTTAATGCTTGAATATTCCTTTTGTAAAAGCTCAAGTTCAAAATGTCTTGTTCTTCTTTCTTCAAGATATTAGCATACATTACACATTCCAAGAAGGATGTCCAATATCTTGTGGGTACATGCCACAACCAATGGGAAGTGACTGTTGCACTGTTACTGCACTGTAGCGTGCACAGTAACCAGCAGTCACATTTCTGTCACAGCTTTTTACAGCTGTCAAGTTGACATGTGCTTTTATCTGTGGGGCCAGTAGGGGATCATGTCCCTTAGCTGGTCCCTCCTCATTCAGCATTGTTTAGTTCAGAATTCCCGAAGGCAGGGATGACATGTGATGTTATTTATACATTAGGTCCTTGATCTGGTCCTTCATATAAAAGTTTGTTAGATCATCAAAAAAGAATACAACTCATCACAACTCAATCACCAGCTGTATTGAATGCAAATCTAACTGGTTCTGTAAATTTCTGCGCGTTAAATTACCCATGTCCATTTGTTGTTTGATGCCCAGTTTCAACAGATTTTTGGCCAGCACCTGGATCCTTACAAACACCACTGAATCTCGATCAAACATAGGACCTGTAGCAGCCTTCAAATCTTTAACAACTCTATTAAGAGTTGCTGCAACTGGAACTATCACAGCACTATCAACAGTTGCTATATGATGAAACTTAACAGCATCTGATTCTTGAGAAACTCCCTTAGTAGCTGAAGTAGCACCTCGATCAGCTATGCCATTCTGAGACACCACATGCTCCACTCGATTCTCAACAACTACTTCATCCACATTCCCAACTTTAACAACCTGATCAGTCCCCTTCATCATCACTGGTTCCCTAACCAAATTAAGTGCATTGGCAACTCTAGCTAGAGATCGATCAACTGAAATATCGGCACAACTTGATGCATTAGTTTTTTGTTTCAACTTAGCATTTAAATAGTCCCTAGAATCCCCTTGTAATTTTTCTACCTTGCTCACCTCCTCAGCCAAAGACAAAACTTCAGCAGGCAGTACACGATCATTATCAACAGTGCTTTCGATCCAATTTTCCTGTTGCTCTTTGTTTTGTTCATTCACCAAATGACACATCTTTTCGTCATGACCCTGACGTTTACAGTAGTTACAATACCTTGGGAGATTATCATACACAAATTCTTGAAAGTATTCGATAATTTTTCCAGATTTTGTGTCAATATATTGTAACCTGATTCGCTTAGGATGGTTGTCTAGCAAGTCAAGCTCCACTTTTACTCGTGCTGTGCTTGGTCTGGACTTATCTTGTGTTGCCTTATATATTGCCATTGGCTTTCCAACAGCAGAAGCAATAGAAAGTAGTGAGGTTTTGAAAAACAAGTCCGGCGGCAGCCCTGGTAGTGATATCCAAACCCAAGCCCTTGAAGTTTCTTCCTTAGCATTAAATAGGAGTGTCCATGGAAATAATCTGTACAGATAGTCATCTCCATTGAAGTGAATATATCCATACGATATTGATGCAACATGAACATAGTCTTCATAAAGATCAAACCTAATAAGCATATTGTCATGACCCAAAACTTATGGGTTGTGATGGCGTCGGACACAACTGTCAGGCAAGCCGACCCCTTAATCAGTTGGAACACTTTCCTGTTTAACATTTTAGAATCGAAGCCTCTTCTTGCATTTCCATTATTAAATAAATACATTTCGTAATTTAAACACGGCAAGAAGCCAACTTAATACAAAAAAAGAAATACCAAGACATTCCCAGAACCCGGTGACACAAGTCCATGAGCAATTTCTAAGAATTTATACAATTATACAACGCTTGTCCGAAAAACAAATTGGACAAAGGCAATAAATATAAAATGTAAGTACACAGAAGGGAGACTCCGGCAGCTGTGGAACGCCTCTGGATGAATGCAGCCCGTATAAGTCCCTAAATCGATCACTGTACTATAAAGGTACATGTGCAACAAAATGCACAGAAAGTGTAGTATGAGTACATATACATATATGTACC